>PEDP01000312.1:0-28272 GCA_002918395.1 Erysiphe pulchra | reverse complement strand
TAGAGAAGTCGTCGACTTATTATTGTTGTTGATAGTTAAACTACGATGTTGATGGGGCGACGTAAGTGGGGAGCGGGACGCGGATAAGTATTGAATGACGTCAGTACCCTGCGTTTAAAATTTTAGTACCCTACGTTTATAATTCCCCTACATAGAAGGCTAGGCTAGTACTAGGATTTTCAAAGGGTCTATCAGAAGCCTCAAAAATGGTCTTACCCTTTAAATTGGAGATAGCATTTTACAATCCAAGTGTGGATTCTAAATCTACGAACTAGCCGACTACCTAAATCTTTGCTTCATCAGCCCAGAAAATTATATTGCCTATTGCCTATAACCTATTTCATTTGGAATTAATTAACACTCTTATTGATCGCTTTGTAACCTCAAGGAGGTCGATCTAAGAGTTTGAAGATATTCTATTTCGAATAAAGATTGAATACAGAAATTCATTTTGGTCCAATTCCAGGAGACTCCGCCCCCTTTCTGAAGCTCTGGTAGAAAGGGGTTTCGCTAGTGCAGAATAAAAGTGGGGACCCAAATTGAATAATGCGCAAGCTAGAGTCTCAAATCCAATCAGTATTGCTGTAATACTGTAAGGCACAGCAAAAAAAGTTTCAAAGTGGGAAAACAGTGGGGTAGCAAATATGCACAAAAGTATGGAGTATATATAGTATATGCTAAATGAAATTTATCCACACTTACATATTAGCTTGGCATGCAGAGTAATACCATTGTGTAACGACTGGTTAGCCGGATGGTCCCTGTAGCACATGACGAATTACAAATGCATGTGGCTATAATTAGGCTTTACGTAATAAATTCATTATTATACTCTCGTCTCAACGACCACTCGACCACTGCATTGCCAACGATAATCCTAAACTTATAGAGCTCCGCTCCAGCAAGAAGATTTCATTAATCTTCTTGTCAATGGCCATTTTGGTAACAACAGCGACGTCAGGGAAATTAGGTATGGAGAGTAGAAAGAGCGAGGTTTCATGAATAGCTAGCACGGGAGTAAGTATCACGCTTGGTGCTAATTATTATGGTTGAATAGCACGCGTGAGTAACAGCAACTTCACATCGGCAATTTAATCCTAAATAGGTTTAGCGGAATCTAGAGCAAACTAAGCGAAAATATTTGGCGAAAAGACTGCAAGAAGGCTCGGTAAGTCTAAAATATCTCTACAGTCACTCGCATAGCTGTTGATAGATAATAGACTAAATATCATAGTTTATTTTATTAATAACGCAATTCTATTCTCTTATGGATAGGAGAGGAGCCCAATAGTCATCAAACATTGAAGAAAGCTGTCCAGTATATAGAGCTTATGCTTCGATAGCTCGAGACTATGTCATTGTATGGAATTATATACATTTTTGCCTAGATCAACAACGCCAACTTACAGACCGTCGTCCGCCGAGAAATTCTACTGATTTCACTTAAGTAATACATTCAGGTGTAGAAGCTGTTTGAAGCCAGGTTGTGAAGATGAACGAGCGTATTCACAGGGCAAAAAAGATTATTAAACTTGTTTACTACCACATTCCTTCAAACTACTATTTCAATACTCACTGATTCAAGAAATTTTGATTTCATATTTGAAATTTTAAAAATAATCCCCCATTTGCTGTCTAATAGTATTCCGTGATACCCTCAGAGTCGCTACTCCTTCCAACACTCGTCTGTCGTAGCCTCTCCCCTCTCCCTTGATCATGGATTCGTGTACGACTTCCTCTAGTGCTTTTCCTTCCACAAACAGCTACCTACTGCCTTCTCAGCAGTGGCTCCACCCCTATAGCAGCACACATATTCGAAAAGAGATGGATCGCGTTGATTGGATACGATCTGAGTTCGAAGAAGTGGTTCTATGATGGAACCAACAGGTCTACCACGAGATCTAATTATAGTGGGATCTCGAAAACGCGACAAAGAATCTGAAATAAGAACTTAAAATAGTAATCCGTTAAAGTGCCATTGCGGATGGATATCCTCAAGCTTTAATAATCCAGGTAATTTTTCCATCCCTTCTTTGATTTGATAGCTATATGGTAGTTCTCGCTCTGCTAAAAACTGAATTGGAAGATGGCTCCGTACTGTTTCGCAGGTAATTTAATTGTCTTAGTACCACACGTAACGCCGAGTAACGTAATGAATTAAATATCAGGAAAACGGAATTATTAATTTAACTGGTGTGCAAATTTTGGCTCAGTCAATTTTAATAAAGTATTCTTTTCTTTGATTCATCAACAGAATTTTAATACCATCTACTGTGGTCTTAAGATCACCTGTTCGGAATTGGAAGTAATAATGATCAATTAAAGAATTTACCTGTTGAAAAGCCTAAATGATACATCAAAGCTCGATGAGCATCTTTAGATCTGGATGTGTTTATAGTTCTGAAATCCAATATCTTGTTTGTGAAATATCTTATTATCTTTGGAGCAAAAGAATGAAGCCATATCTTTTCCAGATATTCCGAATTTTTCCGAAAATCATATACGTTTTAATTCACTCTAAGAATATTCTTATGCATTTTGACTGGTCGAATATAAAACCTTATGCCCTGCTGCATAAAACTTTTCCCAATCCTCTTTCGTCTCAAAAAGTGGTTTACACTTGGCGAGCACATTCCTTTTTATCTGCGAAATACAGAGCAAGTCTTATGTCTTAGGAAACACATCGTTTAATGCAACAATGAGCGCTATATCTCTATCTGTGACAATCGCTACGGGCATAGGTAGATTAACTTACATCACATATCCCTTAAGTGCCTCAATACCCATGCAAATGAATCCTCTGTCTCATTGACTACTACGTGTTTCAGGTGCGTATTTTATTAGCGTTAAATTCATCATCTATAATGGGGCCATATTCGAGAGATTTTAGTTCAATAAATGATTGTTGCGAAATGTATCGATTCTCATCTATTGAGTCCATTTAGTTAATCCTCAAAGATTATGTCACTTACTTGAGTTGTATAGTGGAACAAATTCACTTACCATACTTGACATTAAAGTGTGAGTCTTCTTCTCGAAGAGAATTTATTAATGCATCCTTGACATTATAGCTCCACTGTTCATTCCATCTAATCCATTGTATAAGGTTCTAGACGTCCTTACTAAGTATGTTTATCTCAAGATTACTTCGAATTATTGACGTAAATGCTGCGCAACAAAGATGCCTATCCTTCCTTCAGTAAATTCTTGACCCTTGTATATACATCGGGTCCTAGCTTTCAATAGTCTTTGAATATCGCTGAATTCTCTTCAGGTCGGTGATTATGGGTTGAGTAATTCTCACAATCTTGCCACTGATCACACCAACGATCAAGTAGAAGCTCGCCAATGAAGAAGGAAAATTGAAATCCAGCACCAAGATGACCACATCCCTTGCGAGTGCCAGATTTTCGCTACCTCGAAGCGGCGGATAGATCGTATTCACGGATGTGAGGCCCTAAGAAGTATGTTACAGAATTTGAAGACTTTGCCAAAGATTCCAAAATGTCTTCAGTAGTTCCTAGCACATCTCGTAAGTCCCAGTTTAATTGAATTCTTTATTTACAACATTGATAATTTAAATGAGACATTAAAACCTTCCAGTGAAGATTAATTAGCCGTAGCTGGAGAGACATAAATTTCAAGATTTCTAAAACAAATTATTCAAATATTTCCAGGTGATATTTTTTCAACCCACGGGAAAGAGGATAGTCCTCACTAGTACCAATATTCGATTTAATGTTTTGTGTTCACAAAATTGAGTGATGCTATAATGACGCACATATCTCAATATAACTAGCAAATTTCAGGTACATATTGCAAATTAAATAAAGACACACCTCATCCCTTAGCATCCATATAGCGAATATAAAAAGTAGGACCAATTTGTGTTGCAGCATAATCAATCTATTTAGATAAGTGATTTATATAATCCGATTCGACTCAGTCACGCCACAAATGTTGAGCAGCAGTTTACAATACTTATTTTTCTTGTATATCCAGTGAAGAATAAAGATATCGTTGAATTTTTTGAATAATTTAATTGACTCTAGATGCGCCATGAACTGTTGAAGTAGATGGCTTTGCTCGTATATCCAGAAGAAATCATTTTTTCAGGTCAAATTAGCAAGGCTTCTGTAGGTGACTTAGAATTTAGCGTCTCCTTTCGAATCATTCTTTTAACGTTTCTTATGCCATTACTTGATTGAATGAGTTCTGGTGACTTGAGCCGTAAATTGGCTAGAGACTGAGCTGTGGTTAGACCAGCCTTAATTTGACTTAGAAGATTAGAAACAAACTCATCATCGCGATCATATCTACTGATACACTACTGACAGTCTATTTTTCTATATTTTGAAATCATCTATTATTCTGTTATCTATTTCTGTATACAATTTTGCGATACACTACAAAATTCAATGATTGGGAACCACAGAGGATGTTTTGTCCCAAGACGACATGTTGATTCTGTTTTAGTACTGAGTCTATTGTTATAATTTATGCATACTGGATAAAACGCGTCGCGTGCATTGTGTTGCTATATGCACGGTCTGAGAAATGATTTTAATATTAACTCATGCCACGTACCATATAAAATCTATGCTTCCAAAGCATATTTACTATCTTCGACTATGGAATCATTTGTTCAAAATAAGAATCATAATGTAAATGAACAGAAGGAATCAATTTCAGAACTTAAGTCAACATTTAAACCCTACCCGTTGATTACAAGGCAGATCAGTAATGACGATATATGGAAATTTCTCATTTTTTTTCGTTGTATTAACGCATGTCTCGTTCAAACTTTCTTCCAACCCGATGAATTCTACCAATCCCTAGAACCAGCCTGGCAAATGGCTTTTGGAACTGATAGTGGTGCTTGGATCACGTGGGCACGCCACCTGCAATCAGTGGAAAAGACAAATACTCACGAGAATAGGAATGGAAATTAGGACTTCGATCTTCATTACATCCGTCTATATTCGCGGTGGTTTACTTCATAGCAGAGAAACTTATTCAGCCTCTGAATAGCCTCTCTCATTTCCGATGCAACATTTTGACTAAGCTACCAAATTTAGTCCAAGCGTACTTTGCAGCCTTAGGAGAATTTTATACTTGGCAACTTGCAGAGAAGATATATGGCCAGAGAAGCTACCCAGCATGGGCGACGGCAAGATATAATTCTACTAGTAGTCAAATGAATGCTAATTTAAGTTAGCTCATAATGTCAGTACTAAGTCCATGGCAGTGGTTCTTCAGTACTAGGACATTTTCAAATTGTCTGGAGATGACTTTGACACTTGCTACGTTATACCTCTGGCCATGGTCTCTATTATCAAATGCAAAGCTTTATAGAGATTATAATGGTACTTCTGAAAAAGGAACCAGCTTTGAATCAGAAATGAAATCATTGAAACAAAGCAGTAAATCCACTAAGCAGTTAAGCCTCATAAAAATTAAAATTAGACCATCTCTAAATTGTTTATAGATTAAGACTTTGTCTATTACTTGCGGGAACAGCTAGTATTCTTCGCCCAACCAACCTGCTAATTTGGATTTCACTCCTAGTTCCTCAAATTAGTGATCTATTGACGAGAAAACCTCGCCTGCCTTCAATTGGAAACTACTTTTTCCTTATCCGTGAAGGTCTTTTATGTTCCGCTTTTCTACTCATTATTTCTGCGATCTTTGACCGCTTTTACTTTACTGCTTGGATTTTCCCGCCCTACAACTGGCTTCACTTCAATCTAGTCCAGGACATTGCTGTTTTCTATGGTACCAATACATGGCACTATTACCTTACCCAAGCTCTACCCCAGCTCTTGGTTACCTATCTTCCCTTTACTCTCATTAGTATTTGGAATATGTTAACTCTGCCATCGAATGATATCAGATTTGTTCTTACAACGACCACTGTTATCACAGTTGGATTCTTAAGTCTGATAAGTCATAAAGAAGTTAGATTTATTTATCCTCTTCTTCCAATATTTTTCATTCTGACAGCCCCAACCATTACCCAATTTTTTATTACCAAACCTTCCGTAACAAAACAGGACGTTAAGAATATAAAACCTACAGCTACTGCTAACCGTTTCAAATTTCGTCATGTCTCTTTGCTTCTTTCTCTCTTGTTAATAAATGTACTTACTGCATTTTATGTTACGACAATCCATCAATCTGGTGTTATTGCTATCATGCCTTATATTCGCAAAAAATTTGAAACAAGCCGTCTGACAAAAGATACAAGCTCTCTACTAAACAATAATCTATTAAACGATAGTATACCTTATGTTGCCTTCCTCATGCCATGTCATAGTACTCCATTTCGGAGTGCTCTCATTTATCCTAACCTCACTGCTTGGGCGCTTTCCTGTTCACCTCCTCTCCACATTCCGCCTCATACGACTGCCCGTATTAACTATCGCGACGAGGCAGATCGATTTTACGATGATCCTATAAAATTTCTCAAACAAGAAGTGGGTACTAAAGAGGGACGAAATTGGCCACACTTCATTGCTGGTTTCGAAGGGATTGAGTCAGAACTTCGTCAGGTTTGGGAATCTTATGGACAAGGGCAAAAAACTAACAAGATTGTTGAAAATAAGAGGATCTTCAATTCACATTGGCATGATGACCCGAGGCGAAAAGGTGATGTGGTCTTGTGGGAGCTGATCCGTGGCCTTCAAGAATAAGTAAGAGATTATTGACTTACATACTTTTCTATTTTTCCGACTGCAATGCTTATAAATCTAATTTGGAACGAGAATTCTCTTAATTTGATCAGTTACAAAAAGTAATATCATTTCCAGGATAGTAACATCGTATAAAAAGTGTATAATACAATCATAAGATATTTTTTCTGATAATACGTTAAAGATAGGTGGGAATAAAGCTTCTGCTCAAAAATGAGGAAAGTATGCAGTTTGTTGTGAAGCATCAAATAGAAATATACTGTTATTGGACTGTTATATTTTAACATTGGCTCTTTAGTTCAGTGGTAGAATTCATGCTTTGGGTAAGTCCTAAGTTGTATGAGGTCCTGGGTTCAATCCCCAGAGGAGCCCTTTATTTTTTCCATTTTGCTTATTAATCGTAACTTCCAATTCTGGATGGAAAGTCTTATTATCAGACGATTGTTGGACCTAAATAAAAATCTAGGGAAACTGCACCCCACTCTGTCATAACTAATTATTTTCAAATGATTTTACATATAATAATGATTAGGTGCATTCAGACTTAGACTTTTGGCTTTTTTCCAATGTTGGGAAACAGAAAATTGTAAAAACTTTTACGTTTAAATTTGAGTTTTAAAGAATTTTTTTCAGCGAAAAAAAATTGTCTGGGGATCTTTGACTACATAATTTTAGTAAAGTGTTTTTCAAAATACATCGATAGTTTTATAGGCCTGTAAGTTCCATTTCTTAGCATTTCACATCTTGGAAAATTAACTACGTATTTAAAAATGAATGCGATATCTATCTGACCTTTTCAGAATATCAATTGAACGAATATTGATGATTAATTATACTAAGGAGGCTCAGAATTGAATTGTCAGAATGTCCAACTCGCTTTTTTTTTTTTTTTTTCCAATGTTGGAAAAAAAGGTGAGATATGAAATTTTGAAGAATCAATTCTGAGCTCCTTAATAGGGGGGTCAGTCACCTCTTGCTTATTTTCCTCATTCCTTTATCTCTTTCTTCTCCATGTATTTTTATGAAAAAAATAAAAAAATAAAAAAATGGATTTAGATTTGAAGATTAAATATTAATCTAGAATTCTGAATAAATTATTTTGCTCATAAGATAGATAGATCATGTTGGGCTTCCAATCTGAATGTGAAGAATTAATGAAACTTTCCTGAGGAATTAAATTACCAATCGTGCATAGAATTTACGTGAGTAGAGTTTGTTTATTTGTTTGTTATTTAACGTCTGACTAAATAAAGGCTGTGCCAGTATTTACAAATCCCAAAATTGGGCAAAGGACACCAAAGCTGATCGCTTTGGGGATCTGAGGTATCAACCACACCAACCTGGAGAGTCGATACCTAGTACATTTGAAGTGCAGAGAATGATTCATGAAAGAACCATTCCTGTGAAGAAAAGAGAGAGAAAAAGTAGTAGTCAGATAGGTAGGAACGCATTCACCATGAACCAAAGGCCACGGGCTGAGGGCAAAACTCTTCAGAAAACCTCAGCCATTCCACCCGTACTCTTTTACGGCGAGCAGCCGAGACCCCCTCCAGTAAGCCACGTAGGAATCTAACCTGCCACCCCTATAGAGTCCAGCCAGCGCCCGACCATTTGCACCAACAGCTTACCTTCATTAGAGTTTGTGAATTGGAAATATTGAGCCCTTCTCTCGCCATTCCCTGGGTCAATCGTGGGTGACTTCGTGAAAAAGAGGTGCAGAGGGGAACGTGCTGTAGAGACGAAGAAGATTGAGACCCGCGGTGATGAATGGGAATCCTGAAGGGGAGGACTGTGCGAAACTTCTTGGCTATCCCAGATAAGCAAAGCATACTGGGCGTTTACACCGGCACCGCGTGAAGGTGAAGTTTTCGACTTTGCCGGCCACGTGAGAAGAGCATAAAATTAATTGATCCGTAACGCGGGTACAAAAATTTACGCGCACGTGATCAATCAGCTTATCTTCATAATTTTGTATAATGCTAATACGCATCATTCACAAAACTTTTATTAATCCAACTTTAAAATTCAATCAAGATCAGTGATTATTCACTCTCATAATTTATCACCATACAAACGTTTTGTCGATGCTCCTCCCCGTCACCGCAATCTATTCACAGGTCTTTGCTAGTACTTTTAAGTTTTCTATCAGATTTTTTTGAGAAAATGGATCCTTTAACTCGATTCTGTTCTGGATGTGCAAAAATGCGTCCCATCAAAGATTTTTCGAAGACTAAAAAGATGCTTTACGAAAAACCAGCAATCGTTACACGAAAAAACGAACAATCCAATTACTCAACCAATGGGACAACTATATTGATTCCCGAAGCAGACTTGTTTGTTTCCTGTATATCTTTCTATACGCAAAAAAGAGCTAACCAAGCCTTGTAACAGTCGCAAATAAAAGAAATAGATATCAAATACATCTTCGCTCTAGACCAGTTACCCAGTGTCTTTCGGCTCGGAATTGGAGTTAAAAGAAGAGGGTAGTCCCGATCGAACTTTTCTGAACCAGGCCATTGATCAACTCGCCAAAATCATTTGGCAGAATTCTGACTTTCGTTTCAAAAGAGCGGGAGCTAACATTCATTACACATACCTCTACTATCAGGATGCTCGTCTAAATCTTGACCCTAAGAATGGATTTGGAGATAGAGGCCAGATGGAGAGGTTTGAATGTGCAAGCATTCTTAGTTTTCGTCCATCCTTAAATGAACGAATGCTAAATTTAAGATATCACCATAAGCATCATACTACCTATGATGACATTCATATGACGACCGGAAATCCGAAAATTCGTGGATGACCGAGTTATCACGCAGACACCGCAGGAAATCTATCATCATCTTCTATCATCCGGGCTTGCAACTGTAGATAAAATGGCTGAACACCAAGTTTATCACCAGTGGAGACAAGCCAAAAAAAGCCTCTGAAAACGCGACGACGACCCAGTATTGTCTGCAGGAATGTTACTTGAAGAAAATAGAGACAGGTATCATCATGGGTCCATATTTGTGGCTAATGTTCGTGCTTTAGGTTTTTAAATTCGTTGAACAGTCAGATTTCGGAGCTTGTGAACTCCCTCAAGAATCTTATGATGAGGATCAACTTGTTTCTCTGGAAGATGAAGTTCCGACGATACCTGATTTGCAGGGAGCTAAAGAAAAAATTGATCATGAGTGTGCTCACGGTAACATGAAATTTGTCGCAAAATCCGTAGAATACGTTGCAGGGATAATCAAACTTCACAATGAAATCAAGGAGCTTGAGAGTTCTCGTACTATGCCACATAATTGGACTCCTAGGAAATTCTCTTCACCAAGGTATTTTGAACGTTATGGTTAATCCCTTATTATTAGTTTTAGATATATTTTTTGGGAATTGTTATTTGCCCACCTCAAGAAAATTAAATGTCCTCCCCCCCACTTTGCACAATTCTGAGACACCTGGATCTTTAATTGGTCTTTGAAATTTTCGGACCAATCAATACTCTACAATCCTTACTATTTGTCTATTTCTACTACTATCGTCAATAATTCCAGAACACAAACACCCGTTGTCCAAAAAGCTTGAATCATTGCGGAGTCATTAATTAGAGCATTAACCAGAAATGGGGTTGTATTCATTCTATCTTGACAACTATATACTGCAGAATGCTCCCGAACGCAACTTTTTTCAGGAGCCATTAGTTTTCCTACAGGCTACCAGTTGACGACTCATTTCCATCATCTTCTTCGTACAGGTCCGGATCTAAATTACAGTATTCGTTTACGTTAATTTCTATTTTCTTTTCGGGTTCTCGAGCCGGGAGAGTTCTACATATTCTAGTATTATAGCCCATCCTTTCGCATCGAGAACACTTTCCTTCACTACGAAGTTTACCAATCTGTTCTTGATTTTTCCACTTAGCACGCAAAGGCTTCCCATTAGGTCCCCGGAGCACCCTCGCCATGTTTACTGCCCATGAATGTATCACCAGCAGCGTCAATGGTACCAGGAACTCCGTATTCTCTCGCAGATGCAGAGGGTTCTCTTGACTTATTTGTCGAATTTGCAATTTCGACATTACTAATTCGATACTGATAACATCATTTTCTGATCTGATATAACTCGACCCAGTCTGTTCTCTTTCAATTTCCTCATGTTGCTGGGCGATCTGTCCGACTATTCGGAGCCATTCATAATAGTCGTCAGAAGGGAGTAGTGACTATTTGCTAGCGCCCTGCGAAGTGTAACATTTAGCTTGGCTTCAATTGACTGATCCTAACATCATCAGGCCATCTATTTCCATTTGCTTCGGTTAACTTATTGGCCCAATGTGAAAAGAAGTTACTCCATCTCTGTTTCTTTCCCATCTTCAATTCAATGAGCTCTCCTCGGGCTCTGTTAACCTTATTAGGATCCCAATTACTTCGATCAAGTAACCCAATGAATTTTCCGGGATCTTGTCGTCCATCTCAATCGCAAGACTCAAAAAATGAAGCTGCTTCTTTTTGGACTCTTCCCTCCAGAGCGTTGTATATTATTAAAAATAGGTACGGATTGCCATAATCAAAAGTGTTCCGGTCAATCCTTAATGAGGATAATATTGCTGTTCTCCATACTGCATATGTGGCTCGATCACCGTTGTAGATTGGAAATTTCTTTGGCTTTAATTTGTAGTTTTTCTTCGCAGGATCTTTTACTATCTCCACCATTGGGAAGTTTCCTTGAAATTTTTCCGCCGGAGAAGGCCTAGCAGTGGCAGGCCCAGACCAATCATCCAGCCTTTCTCGAAGTTCTCTCACTTCTCTTGCTAAATCTGACACATCCATGATTTTGTGAAAATGTTTTACTTCATATGGTATTATAGTATTTTAACATATCGTGGTTCGTCGTCGGTCGTCGTCAACTTCGTTTGTAATCGTAGATAGTTTTAATATATGTAACAGATCAAAATAAAGAAGTAATGAGCTTTCGAATAAGTGATGGTAATTAATATTAAAACTATGGAGATCTAAATTACAGGACTCCGCTCACTAGACTTTTTGGGGCTAGTTACATCTCCAGAATACATGACTTGTACACTTCTATTAGTGAGAAAGGATCGTGTCCAGCGGAGGATCATATCCGGCCAGCCTTGTGCTTGCTTCCTCCACATAAGCCGATTATGTAGTACCGAGTCAAACGCACCTTGAACATCTACGGTTAATAATATTGAAGCCCAACCCTGACAACGAGCCTCTTCGATATTATGTACAGCACAGGGGACCAGGTCATTTGCTGAGCGCTTGGGAAGAGCTCCAAATTGCTGTTGTCCAACTATATCTGAGATAATTATGAGGCGAGGCATTCTTTTTGCAACCGATCTTTCAAATCGCTTTCCAAGACGTGAGAGTAAAGAAATGGGTCTCCACCCCTCTGCTTTAGTAAAATCCCGTTTTTTCTTCGGTAGAAAGACTATCTCTGCTAGCTTGGAGAAAGAAGGGTGATGACCAAAATTTAAGCATGTTAAAGTATGGTCCTGTACTATCCCAGCAAGCTGATAAAAGATCTGTTGAAATTCCATCGGCACCAGGAGAGGTATTTCCGCTTTCAATAGTGCATTGGCGTACTTCTATTTCTGATAATTCTTCTGTCCACTTATTGCAAGCCTCCCCAGGTATGGTGCAGGGAGGAAGGCCATTAGAGCTTTCGAACCTAGTTAAGAGACTTTCCCGTCGAAAGAGCTTGACTTAGGAGATCATTCATGTTGGGCTTCGAATCCGAATGTTGAGAATTAACGAATTTTTGGTGAGGAATTGGATTACCAATCGTGCACAGATTTCACATGAGTAAAGTCTAATGTTAAGCAAGGTGTTAGAAGAGATGTATGAGAACCCTGGTATTCTAGCACCAAACCCGCTTAACCTTTCGGTAATTATTTGATTTGCTACTCATTCGCTTATTTACATAATCATATGGCTTACTAATTTAAAAGTGTGATCAACAATCCACAATCTACCCCTGCTATTTGACAATTAGCGCCTCCCATAATGTATTTATACTTGCTGTTCCTTCATTGCTTTCACTTCTTCATCAAAAAGCAACTGAGCTAGCCACGACCACCATATCGATTTCTTCTACTTTGGTGTGTTGCCAGCACTTTCACCAGAAAATGCGAAGCTCAGGAGATGAATAATTTTGCTTTGCAAACTCCCCAATAGGAAGTTTGCCTCTCGTGAGTCTTCTTAAATGATGATGATGAAAGGCGAATGTCGAAGACGGGTGACAATTGAATGACAAAATTGATATGAACCTTAATGCTATTTAAACCATGTGTCTTTTTTAACTTCTACCTCCACCGTTTAAATGGTGAATGAAAAACAATTACGAAAGCATCACACTTTTAGTCGCATTCTGATTCTTTACAAAGATTTTGAGGTTTTTTCATCAACCTGTGATGGATAAAGATAAAGCCTACATATGAATCCCTGAACCTCCTCCGACTGGAACTTTTTGCAGCTATCTGTTTTAACATTGGACACTTTATAAGTGAGGAAGTGATACTCAAAAACACCTCTTAGCTCTTGTTAAGTTAAGTTCGAACATTAAATCACGCGAGGCATGTCTCTCTCTATACATGCATCAAAAATCTATATCCCCATATATTCCGAAACTTTTAACAGGTAATTGTGCTTTATTGAAAAACCGTGCAATAGCAAATTCATCTGAAAAATTGAAGTATTCATGACGGAATGAGCTGATTTCTTCTTAACCACTATTGCTTTAATAGGAGATGATCTCCCAAAATAAAGTGCTTGATTTCTCCTTGATAACTATAAAATGTGTGTCTCAATTGTCTTTGAAGATGCTTAAGATTCGTAGTTAATAAAAGATAAAACAACTCCTACTTGCAACTTATATCTTGCATAAAATACAGCGATTTCAGAGTTTTAGAGCAGTCGCGGAGTAAGAAAAAAAAGACAAATATCTTATAATAGTACATAGAATCTGACTATACCACAACATCCATCAACGATACTCGGACGGAACTACGCTACAATTTCTTCATCCGTTCTGGAGGAACAATTTTTGATCTCAAGAGAATCGTATGAAAGTAGAGGTAATAATCAATAAGATCAGTAATTTTAAAACGACGACCTCATTGATATATTAGCCCAGCGAATCAGCCTTGTGTAAAAACTTTCAACATTCTTATTTTTTGATATAATTATATTACAATCAGCTCTTTGGTTACAATTATATTTATGCCAAAGAGATTGTCAAACACATTCCCTACTATCCATTTAATGCATATTGAGTAGTTATACATCTCTTCTTTCTTTTCACTTGTCTTACTTCTTTCTCCAAGGCTCGGATTGAACACATAAAAATTGTGTATGGATTGTCATTTGAACACTCTTCTTTCTTGGCAAATCTAATTATCTTATGACCTGACCTTTGACTCCTGTCTATTCGTTTTTAAAAAGCTGTTATTACATTCTTCGTAAGCCCGTCCAGCACCAAACCCTAATCCCACAAATGCAGGCCATGCTCTTCGCTTGAACAATAAGAATGAAAAGATGACCCCAAAGCTAAGACCGAGAGAAGAGCGTACTAGGAGTGATGAGAGACACCGGTCCCACTGTATCTATAATCAGCACATAATGCTTTATTGATTGAGGTTGCTATTTAAGAAGCAAATACGGAGCTCAAAGATTTGACTAACTTTCTCATTTAATATAGCCTCACTAACAGGCTTACTAGACCGAGCGGTTGCGAGTGGACTGCTGGTAGTCTCCGGCATTTCACAGCTATATTGCATCGTTTGAGTTAGCCAACTATATATATTTTATTAACTAGTATTTTCTACTTACTATAACAGGTGAAAAAAGTATCCTTGGGTGGAATTGAGGATCTATATTATTTAACGTTGAATAAGTTGATTAGCTCTAATTTCAGTTTTCAGGAACGGCGGTGACAGATTAGGTATAGACTGAAGCTATTCTGCCGGATTAGATATATTTTTTCAATGATGCCTGGTCATAACCTGATGCGAACAAGCAAATGGTATGAGACAATAAGATTATTTAAAATCACGAACTAACAAATTTCATATAGTCTTCGAAATCAAAACTTATTCAGGATCAGCTTGAGCGACTTGAACAGTTGTCAGCGCCTTTTAATGAGCAGCTTACCGAGTCTGCTAGGCTTGTTGGAGTTAAAATAACAAAAGATGGTAAAATAGCTAAGAATTCAGAAGAGCTGAAGAGTTTCTTGAGCATTGTACCTTTTAAACGAGAAGAATGGTTATTGATTTGGCTTGTGAAGAAATTGAAGGGAGATGACATAGCTAGGTACAAATACTTTTTATTTACAATATAACAACTGAGAGTCTCAACAGAAAAATGCCATCATCGTGGTGGCTTTTTAACTATCTTGTAAGAGCGATACCTACTCGTTCTGCGACTCGAATTCTCTTGACTAGAGAGGTTTTCGTAGAGGAAAGGGACAAACCTTCTAAGCATCTCAAAAAATCAATATTACAAATGACACTTGAAGAGGCACTATCTGTTATCACAGCTTGTTGTTCTTCAGAAGCTGTAGGTCAAAAAGATTCAAAGAACAAGTCTAGAAAACGTAAGCGTAGTGGAGACCTATTAGTTACTGGTGTAGCTGTAAATTGCTTGCCTGATTTGATGGAAGCCATATGTACAATTTTGAACTTTGTGGTAGAACTGGGTAGCGTAACTGCATCAGACTATGCACATGACATGGGGATATCTTTATCTGCAGCATATATGAAAACAACTTATATCACTTCTGCTGATAAGGCAGCTTTAATTCTTGGGACCTGGATAACTTTGTGCGATAGATATTTCTTTGTATATGATAAGAATTATACTAGCATCAAAACAAACTGGCTTACCCCATTCATCGAGCTTTGGAATGGTAGGATACAGGATGACAATTCACCATTGGCTTTCTCTAAACACTGTGCGATACCAATCTCATCACTACTTTATAAAATTAAGTGGGATCATCGCGAATGTGAATGGAAGTCTCAATTGGAGATATTACTGGCTCGAAATATTGCAATTCCAGCGAGAAAGCCATATATCCAGAATTCAAGTACAGAATTTCTTAAGTCTCTGATTACTCCGATTATTGCCTTGCATAAATCCAATGCTCCAATTTTGCTTGAGATTTTTGTACGCTCAAGCCGATCTCAAGATACTAAATATTGGTTACCAGAAGATGAAGCCTGGCTTTGTACTGTTTTCAAGACTTTACTATATTCACAGTCAGATCCGCCTAACGAGGAGAGTATATGTGCCATGTTTGAGGTTCTCATAGATTACAAAGTGAAACTTGACCTCGAATTACTACGCTCTATAACAATGAAAGTAGCTTTTTCGGAATTTACTGTGCAATGGAAACTCGTCGCAACTCTTATTAAGTTTGATGCTAATATATTCTTAATTCCGAACGAACATGACTCATTGGGGATACTTTTTAACAAGATCACCGAAGCTTCTCTTGATTCATCATGGGCTAGTTTATCAGACCATATAGTATCAAAGATATTAGTGCCATTGATGACTGAATTCACAAGGGCAAGAGAATTGTCAAAATTTATTAAAATTTGGCACAACCAGATCTCCGAATTTGAGAGTCGACGTGCAAAACTAAAGAACTTTCCAATGGTAATACAGAGTGCTTGGGAAGACGATGCGCTTCACTCTAATCTCCGAAAACTACTGGAGCCCTCACTCACAGTTTCCCAGATTTCTCACATCATAAACTGGGTATCAGAAAGCGCAGATGAGAATCCACATGCAGCTTGTATTATCCTTGAGACAATTCTTGGATGTATTTCAGGACATGAAGAAATTGTAGATAGCATTTCACTGCGACCCTATCATATTGTGTTTGATAAGAAACGCTACATTGGGCTAAAGAACAGATATAGATGGCGGGCTTGGCGGCTTTTAACAGCTACGTTAAATTGGGCCAACGTAGAAGATTTGAATGAGTTGATAAAGCTTTGGGAAACTAACTTTAACCCATTCGACTTTTATTTGGAAAATATAGATAGTCTATTGGTCACCAATTCTGAAGAATATGGAGTTGTATCTGAATCAATTGAGGTATTTAGGTCTGTTTGTGCAGCATATTGTGCATCAATTACTGGAAGTCACATGGAGGCGTTTATCAGACCAGTAGTCCTGCGTTATCTCCAACTTTTATTAAAAGATGTTTTAAAATTTTCTGAGGATTTTCGTCTAAAGACTAACATGAATAAAAGTATTTCAAAATCCATGTGTAGATTACTTCGATGTGCCTTTGTTGAATTCCCTAAGACACTAACGTAAGGATCTAGTGTCTTTAATATCTTATTGCTAATGAATACATAGTCTTGCTATTGAACTTGAAGACAAATTCATTCAGATGCTTGAAACAATCTTTGACCTCGCATCTGAATATTTTGTGTCTTTATCTAACACATCCGAAGACCCTCAACTTAATCTAGATACATATACTACTTTATGGACTTCTGCTTTACAGAGTGATGAGGTCTTGAATAATCAAAAATTGAGAGGTATTACATTTCCTTTTTTAGTGATTGGCTCTGTATCTTGCTAAGATACAATGTAGAAGCCATGATTGGGACCATGCTCAAGAATATTACACTTGAAAAGCATTTATATGAAGATAGAATTCCCAATAATCAATTTGCTATCATGATTTTCAATCAAATGCCTCTAGATGTGATTAGTAAGAACGATAGAGAAAGAATAATGCTTACTTGGCTCTATCCGGTCAATAAGGAAAAGTCCAGCCTTGAAAAATATGATTTTTCTTGTACAATTCTAGATCCAGCTATACTTGCACTTAAGAGAAGAATCTTGAAAAATCATCCTAATTTATATGAAGGACTGGATTTTGAATATATAGTGAACTTGGTTGACGTATTATCCGGTACCAAAATGTCCCAAAAAGATGTTAGACTTGCTCTACTTAAAGACTTAACACATCTACTTATCAGTCATGCACAAATAAATCTTGACCAGGAACGGCGGAAGAATTATATTATTAAAGCTTTTAGACTTATTCAGAATAGGATTAAAAATACGGAAGAAACGAAGCAAAGCTGCAAGAATTTTGAGTTCATTGCAATCTTTGAAGCCGCCCTTCTCGAGTTTCACAAAAAGAAAGAATTTCTTCAAGAGATGGGTGTCATAAAAAAGGTTGATCTTGAAAATGTCATGAAGATTTTCAAACACTATTTGTTGGCTCAATTCAAGAAGATATTGACTAATCTTCACAAAAAGTTGAATGTGGAAGGTAGAATTTCAAAAAAAAAAGAAACACCAATACTTATTATTATTGATGCATTGACCTCTCTAGGTGTAACTGAACCTCAATTATTACATCTAGGACTAGAGTCACAATGGCTTACCAGCTTGCCGACGAATTTTGCTCGACGTATCACTACCTTTATGACAATCTATGGATCGAAAAGTGACATTATCGACTTAAATCCCATATGGGGTCTTGATATCACCAGCTATACGAATCAGAAGTTAATTCAGCAAACCGTTGAAGAGGTGGTAAAGGGAATTGATAACACAAAGAAATTACAGATATTACGTTCACTTCTAAATAAAGATTATAACAGTCAGCTAACGCCAGATAAAATACTTGCTATAAGATGTATTATAATATCAGTTGAAGGTAGGGTTTCATTTATTTCTTTACTTTGAGACAATTTTAATCTAACAAATCATAGATGTTAAACCTAAAAGAATCCTGTCTCAAGATATCTTGGATGATAAGGATAATTTCAGTGATGAATCAACAGAGGATGATTTTGATTTAACCTTGGTGTATATTCTACTTAGTATAGAATTAAGAAAAACTTCCGATATACTATTATTTTGTATCATAAGTGAAACCCTAGACTTGATGCTTAGAAATAAGGTAAGTTTCTTTCAGCTTTGAAGCATAAGAATTATTTGAGAGACTAATCTGTTTATATTTTTAGACTCGCTCCATTTCACAGTATGCAGTTGATAATACTCTTGGAACGATATGTATCCTTTGCTCTCCTGAGAGTCCAGAATTACCAGCAACACGCCCAGGAACTATTTTCTTTCATCTAACCCACCTTTTACGTAGCATTCTCGTTTATCACCGTCTTAAATTAAAGGGTCATTTCCCTCTCGTTCAACTTAGTATGCAAGGATTATTACGATGTCTTTTTCAATCGAGTCAGAAAACTTCTAGTAACCATAATACAACTCCTACATCTGCGACTTTAATCACTAAAAATGCTGAAGCTGAATTCAGTTCAGCACCTATTTGGTTAAGTAATATCAATCATCAACTTACTGCTAAAAATGCTGAGTCATATACTCGGTTACTCACGTTAATAAGCGACCCGAGCGAGTCATCGGTCCAGGGGAAAAGATACCATTCTAGCAATTATTTGACATCAGCCACCGAGAAATGGAAACATAGATCTATTCTATTTATGCGATTTGTGCTCATGAGTTATATTCGATGGCAATTGGAATTTTCCATGCTCCCCGCAATCAAAGAACGACTGATGCCTGGTTGGTTTGCCCTTTTAGATAACACTACACCCGACACGCGACGTCTTATTAGTGCTGAATTGTCAAATGCAAGTGGACGGGCTCTCTTTACAAACCTCTACCGAGAGTATCAGAAATTCGGCAAATGGAATGGCTCTTAATCTAATTTTTTGTTTTCTTTGATATGTATGAACTCATTTCTAAAGCTTCTTCTAACTTCATCTCCATCAATTTTTGATAGATGGTGTCATACCTTCATTTTACTCCCACTCCTGCTTATAATTGAGGGAAAATTTTTTTAAAAAAAGAGTAGGAAAATATCACTTTAAATTTCTCACCATTTGATCATTATTCTTTATTTGAAAATCTAAATTTTGAAGATAAATAGCCTTCGATAACAAATTTGATAAAATTTAGCCAAGATAAATATAGGGAGAAAGGTTAGGAAGAAGCCAGTAAAATCATGTCTACGAAGTCGTGATAATTCATGAAGAATTCATTGGAATCTAATTAACTTTTAAAATACTCTATTTTAGTTTAATGATAACCAAGATGACAAAAATATTTGGTCGTAATTTAAATCTCTAGAATGATTGATCTAATATTTCTTCTCTTGTCTGAATATCTGGTCTCTGATTTTGAAATAACTCATCGTATTCGAATGGAACGAGATTGACAACTGAAAATGAAAAATGAAAAGATAATTCTACTGTTTTCACACCTGATCTAAAGTACCCATTCCTTTCAAGGTATATTCCACCAAATAACTTGCATCAATCATTTCATCCAATTTTTTATAATGCTTCTCTGAGTAGACCTTAAGAGCATGCCAAATTTCCTTGGTATTGTAATAACTATGTAGTTGTTTTTGTTGAAGATTGCTCTTTTCTGAAATTAATTTATTATTGTCCTCTCCTTCGATGAGACTAGAGTTTCGTTGATGATCGAGTGTTTTAAGATGCGATAAGCGAGAAGAAGGATATAATTTTACTAGAGTCCAAAGGATCTTTTGAGCAACTGGTGCTGTCTTGGCATTTGTATTCCAATCACGAAGTCGATGAAGAAGAGTGAAAATTTGGTCGTCAGTCAAAGATGACAGGACAGTATCAACCGCACGAAGTCCACATAAGCTATCGGGCTCCGGTATTGCAGTGACTACACTTTTGAAAAGTGCGAGTAATCGACCGGGATGATTGAGCTGAAGTGCTAGGATAATAGCTTCACGGTATGATTTCGCATTAATATAATTTTGAAGTTTTTGTTCTTGTTCCACAAATTGAGTAGCCGCAGCTGTAGTAGCCGCTTGAGTGAAAGCTGAAGTATCCCGCCAAAATGTGACTGTTGAATCGCCTGAACCAGAAATTATCATATTTGTTCTCGGATTCACAGTTAGTGCCCAAACACGATCTTCATGGTTATCCAGTGTACATGCCACCTCGCCGGTGTTGACATCCCAAACCTTGACAAGACCATCACCACCAGCACTAACTACCTGGACGTATTTTTTTCGGTTTTCAGACTTAGGTAAGGCTAGCCAACATACCTTAAGTACACTATTAGAATGACCTTCAAAAGTTCGCAAACATGTGTAATCAGAAAGACTCCATATTTTGACAGTTTTATCGCCACTCCCAGTTAGGACTAGCCCTCTTCCAGTCACACCACCATTATTAAATGCGATACTTGGGATATCTTGAGGTGCAAACTTGACTGACCATACTCCACGTTTATGACCACGGAGAACTCCCTGAATTTCACCTTCATTAAGATCCCAAATTTTTATAGTTTTATCTTGAGAAGCGGATGCAAAAATTTGTGAGTTATAATTTACATCAATTGCATTTATATCTTTATCATGTGCTTTACGCGTATATATAGCTCTTGGGGCCTTACGAGCAGATATAGTGGTTTGAAGCGTAGAAATATCCCATTTTTTAATTGTTTGATCTTGAGAGCCTGTTAAAATGAAATTAGGTGGATTTTCAAGTGGTGATTTAAAGGCAGAAGAAGATTCAGGTGGTATATGATGTGGTAAGCTAATTGCTCCAATTGATTCTGCGTGACCAAAAAGAACAGCATAACACGTGAAAGATTCACTAAGAGCATCAATTTTCCATAGCCGGGCTGTGTTATCTTTTGCTCCAGTTGCAATCCAATGTCCTGACCAGTCAACATCGAGACATACTATGATATCTTCATGTCCTGATAGTTGTGCAATATCTGCACCAAAATAATTTGAATTATCTGAAAGATTCTCTTCATCACCTATGGATACTATTCTAATTTCCTCTGAATTCGTAGCAAGGGCTAAGACGGATCGATCAGGCATCAGATACCCTAAGTCAATTACTTCATCATGAGTTCCAGATATTTTTCTCACAATTGGCAAGTGATTAATTTTAGCTGTTGAAGTAATATTTTTGAGAGGGACACATGAATAGAGAGTCATTGTATGATCTGCCTTCACAGAAAAGATGTAATCTTTAAATATGATGGACTTCACGATTCCATCAGTCTCTGCCTTTGAAGATTGAGGGGAGGTGATTTCTCGTCCATCTTCAGTTTGCCAAACTCGAATGTTACCATTACTTCCTCCCGTATATGTATATATTCCCGACTCTAGAAAACCTGTGGATTCTACTTGTTCAAGAACGGGAACCACTCTTCTAATTTTCCATGTCTTAACATCCCACCACATAATAGTCTTATCCCGACTCCCCGTTAATAGGGCATTTTTTTCTGGAGAAAAGTCTAAGCAGGTTACATCAGAAACGTGTGAATCAAGAAGAAATACACAATTTCGGCTGTATAAATCCCATATTCTAACTTTTCCATCTTGACTACCAGATGCAAGACGTAGCCCTTTTAGCGCTTCATTCTTTTCTTCTTCCTCAAAATTGCCCTTTTTTTTATGCTTAAGATTGCGCGCTGAGATACCAAGTTCTTCATGCTTATTACTTGCTTGTAGTTCAAAAAAAAGTAATGCCGTTATCAAAACATTTTGGCTTCTAAAAACATGCGTAGTATATCCCCTAGAAATATCCCACACTTTAACTACTCCATCGGTTGCTCCTGTTGCAAAAAGCGTACTAGATTGCTCCACAGCAAGTACAATTATAGGTGATGTATGCGGTTTCAATGTTCTTAGTAGCTCAGTTTTTATGGGAGAGCCTCTATCTGGAGTAGATCTTAAAGAATATACTCGAAGAGAAAGTGATCTAGAGCAGATAATGAGATGAGAAGCCGAGGGCGTTACTACAAAGCAGTCAGCTTTGTCGAAGAAGAATCTGGATGGATCAACAAGTCAAGCTTGAGATAAGTTCTCCATCCTAGCGCGACTGTCAGTTTTGGTATTTTAGATAAAGGGATGCCTACGCCTTCAATTTTTGCCAGTTGTCTCCCAGTATCAAGATCCGTCAACAAAGCATCCTCCCCTAAGGCTGTGGCGAGAATACTACCATTTCTATCGAGAGAAATGCCATTTCCCGAATAAATTGGCTTTATCGTCTCCGCTACCTCAAAAGTTGTCTTAAAAGGTGCTTTACCTGCCATCACGATAGGGTAGGATGTGGCAGGATAAGAGTATTTACGAGATGTTGACTTATTATTTTTTTCAGCATAGCCTTGCATATCAGCCTGGTGTCTACTTACGTATTTTCAAATGTCGTTCAACTAAACTCTTTTAGGAATAGTTCTGGCTTAATCCTAGCCTTGGACCAATTAATTATTAATTACAGGTTGTCCGGCCATCATAGCTATCTATTTAGACTAACAGCCGTCTCATGATAATCAATTAAACCTTATCTTCACGAAATAGTTTTTTTGATGGTGATGAAAATCAGGGAAAACGTTACAAGTAGTGAAAGTCGGTGTTTTAATATCAGTCTTGATCGAATATTAACAAGGGTTGGGTATAAGTAGCGAGCGAGCTATTCCTAAAATAGTCTAGTTGAACGACGGTTCAAACGCTGATTTCCATCTAAAGAGTTTATCTGAATAGTCAAACAAAATTATTTATACAAAATCATCGTTGGCTTTTCCAGCTTTTTCCTCACAATCACAATCCGGCTTGTCTCTGAAAATGAAAAACACATTGATTGACACCGACTAAATTTGATCGACACAACCAAACCCAGGTCTGAAAACTTACTTTAGGGAATCGATACATTTACCGGTACAATGATATTTGCGCTAAATCTTTCTTTACATGCTTCTTCCCTACTAGCTCCTATTATCTTTTTTGCATGAGCCGTTACCTGGTCAACAATCAGTGTCTGAATTTCTATTCATACGCGACCATATCCTGAAACTAGACAGATTAATCATCTCTAGGTAGCGGTAGCTTAGGCTTACAGGATTAGAGTATTATGGAGCACTGGTACAAGTTATTGTGTGTATTTTCTTATTGACATTTTTCTATCAATATATAACCAAGTTGACAGTTAGTCGCCACGACTCATCTTGCCACTGAGGTTATTCAATTCTGAGATATATGATCATCGTCCCATTGGCCTCAATTCAACATATCAGTTAATTTTATCGGTGACCAGTTTGAAGATAAGGCTTCTGCGACTACATTTTGCTTTCATTGGCATCATTCAGCCACTTGACTAAGCAGATCCAGTGCAGAAAGGTCCGATTTCCAGCAAAAGAAAACGAATGCTGTTAGTATTTATCAAATTTTGATATGGATTATAAAGAGAGTGCATATTGTATATTAGAAATTTTGCAGCTAGAATTATGAAGTTGTTTAAAAAGACTTTCCCGCCCCTTATGCATTCAAAAGGTTTATTCATATTTATTCAAAAACTGTCTCCAATAATTTAACCATCTCTCATCTTAAAATTACTCACAAAAGATGTCAGCCTTATCGCCTTCAATGGTACCTAACCTCTGCCAAACTAGGAGATTCTTAATTTTACTTAAAAATCAGCTTTTATGCTGCCATAGCTTGAACATTACTAAGAAACTTGACAGGTGATTCTCGCAAAATGGTCTTCTAAACAGTGACCATGAAAAATTCAACAGCCTGTTTGAGGCAGGAAAAAAGACCAAAGTCGGCGAAAAAGTCCGCAGTAAAATGGCAATGTCTGAAAAGCTAGCCAAATATGTGAATGAAAATTCACATGGCAGGCTAAGCTTGTCGGGTACTGTCATATACCGGAGGCTGCGACACATTAGAAATCAGTTTATGAAAGCGGCCAACTTTCAAAAACAGAAGGGTGCGGGTATAACTGCCGCAGACCGAAAGAAGGGCATTTCAACAATTTCCCGAAAACTAGAAACAAACTGTCAATTCTTTACAAGAATGGACAGTCTATTCGGCGATAAACTAAATTTTACTCCGCTGGCTGAAGATGATTCTTCTCAGCGAGTTGTGATAAACGAGACTGCTACTTTAGCAGGAACGGTAGTCGACCAGCAATCTGAGACGGGGAGTGGAAAAAGGATGGATAGGGTTTTGGATGTGGAGGAGTTTTTGGAAAGGGCGGAGGAACTTGGGGAGAGCTCGGAGGTTGTAGAGATACCTACCCTCTATTCCTGAGGTGAGTTTCGGTTGTGATCGACAAAATCATTGCTGATACTAGTTTTGAGGAGGTTTCGCAGGTAGCTAGTTGCCCACGTCGACATCGACGTAATCTTTCTGTTGCCTTGGATGAGGGCATAGAAAATTAAAGGGCTACGCCCAAGAGGTGGAGGATCGAAGGGATTGCAGTGAGGGAATTGGTGGATGAAGGGACTTCCAATCTGATCGATTGGCAAAAAGAAAAGTTTTAGTTGAAGGAGGAAAGCACGGAACGTGCTCGAAGCAAAGACTTCGAAATTGCGAGAGCATTAAAACGTTTGGAACAGGAAGATTTTTTCGGAATGAAAAAGGAGGAGAAGGAGATAGCCAAGCGTTTGCGTGCGTATTTGGCCCGCCAAGCTCAGAAAGCTTCGGCTAGATTATCTTAACTCCAAGAAAGAGTAGAATACAAATATTGAAGAAATTGACGAGCGAATGCAAATAATCGATAAGAATAGCTGACAATGTGAGTATTACATGATTTCACAATATTATTCTTAGTTTACTGATTATTTTGGTTTCATTTTTGGGGTTTAGGGGTTTTATTGTTTTGTATCTCATTTTTTAAATAAATTGTGTTCACCTTCGTGAATTGATTCACGAAATATTGTCTCTCACTCTTTCTCGGAATTCTAATGAGCTGTCACACACGGAATAATCCATCTGGGAGTCATCAGTCCCAGTCGTTGGGTTCCATTCTCTCCAGCTGTCTCCTGTGGAATAGATCAGCAACATTCTTCAGATTGAAAAATTACTTACCTAGTGTCATGAACTAACTGGAATCATGTAATGACGGGCCGACCCACGGGTTATCAAGATATCCTCCCAAGCTCTATCCTTACCTTCCTTGCTCCAAGTGCCATTGTTTCTTTATACTTCTTTCTATTTCCATATATCTCTATTTGTATATAATTACATGTTTCTACAATTTTATATATCGACATTTACATTCCCTTCTTTAGAATAGTCTATTGTAAAATAATTAGACACGAGATAGACAGCGGAAGTATAAGTGTAGCGTTCTGACCAGAGATGGAGGAGCAGATCTGAGTCTTGTTATTCTTCTATATTCTGCTATCCTCGTTTAGACCTTAGAAACACGATAATTATCTTATCCTTGATTCATCCTGCCTTGGCCATCCTGTCCTATTTGATCTTGTGCTGTTTTACTCATAATTATTAGCCATATCTTATCCAGCCCATTTCCCTGAGCCTGACACCTAGATCCGCCAACATGTTTCGGTGGATACAACAAGTTGATATTCACCCCACGGCATGCTCCGCATCTTCGCGACTGTTGATTGCGATCCGCAATTCTTTAAGTGATGCACATTTATTCTTTAAAATTCCAATTGTGTGCTTATTACAAACACGTGATTAGGCTAGAAACGTGTTAAAATCAATCTTATCCTAAAAATTTGTAGCGGGACTATTATAAGGAGTTATCAGGTTGTTATTCAGACCATATGCTGCGTTTGTTGAATGTTTTATATAAGTAAGTTGTCTGTTTATTACTGATACAGAAGACTTCCTCTTACCTCCCATGAAATATTCGCCATCATGAAAGTGATTAGCTGGCACCGGCGAAACACGGTGGCGTCTACCATTGACCCTGGGCACACTGAGTATGACAAGATTATAGATTACTCTCTTGTCACAGTCGCAAACGACCTGCGTGTTCAACGAGTACTGAGATTTACGATCCCAGTACACCTCCCCATCTATTCCCGGCCTTTGAAAGATCGGAATAGTAGTCCCGTCCTCAAAACCCACACATCCATCGAAGTCATCCTGCGCCATTACCGCAGAAATCTGCCTTCTCCGGTTGGCATCTAGTCAAGCGAGATACTTATCCCTGAGTACCGCACTGTAGTGATGACACGTTTAGTATAGACATTTGCGGTGCCTTTACCGATACCGTAGGTTCGGGCTATCTGGTCGAGACTAGCCCCATTACCGTAGGACCCGAACCGTTCAAGTGCTACTGCAAGCTGGAGAAGAGAATGTCTTTGCCGACGTACTAAATTATTTTGAAAGATAGGATGGTTCTTTATTTCACTCCATAAATTGATCAATCCTCTCTTGCTAGTTCTTACTGCCATGCGAAGTACATTTTCTTGTTGATCCATGAAAAAATTCTCAATTAGGTCCACAGGCCTCACAATTTTTGAATGTGATGTGGTAGTATATCTACGTAATTTAATTTCTGCAATGGCCGAACGTATCTGTCTGCCAGCAGTTTTGTAAACATTGTCCTCTTCATCTGAGGACAAGACAGACTCTACTAGCTCCGATAGGGTTGAATACACTTCGGACGCGTCCTGCGCGTCAGCCAACATCTTTGGTTTTTGGTTTTGTTGAGTAATAATTTTGGAGTCAGATAATTTCTACATTATAACGATTAGTTATTTGATATGAAAAGCAAAGAAATCAACAAAATCCATAAGAGAAAAGAGAAAAGGGGGCCATCTGCGTAACTATCATTACTCATGTATCAGAAAAATTATCGGATTCAAGTTCTAGATGTTTGATTTCAATGTATAGACAAGCGTAAGTTTAAAAATAATTATTTCAAATCTTCAGATGAATCATTTAATGTTACAACCATAGGCTTTTAAGTGTGCAAAATTGACGTTCATCACGTATTTCTTGATTTTTCACCTGCAAGCCTGTCAGGCCCTCAACACAACCTGATCATAAAGCAAGTAATCCCAGACGTAGCCTTAGGATCCAAAAGTCCTATTAATCACGTGATCATTATTTATTGTACTGCGGTCCTTTTCTAACATTCATGTAATCTCGGTTAGACGGTTAGGAAGACGATCATTGATCAAGTATAAGACCATTTCTTCTTAGTTGTAAAACTTTCCTCTTCATCTTAGAATTTTAGTTAGCTGAATGTAACACTACCTCTTCAAGCCTCACATAATTCTAAGATCTATAACAAAATAAAAAAATCCCAAGCCCCCCAATCTCTGAGCCTTGAATACCGTTTGTTCATTATATTATATTTAAAAAAAAAAAAACAATAATGTCTAACAGACCAGTTACTAGATCAATGTCCAGCTCTTCCTCTACTGAATGTCAAAATAATACTTTTAACAGTTTAACGCAAAATTCAACTGCTAACCACAAAAAACTCTCCATTGACTATTCACGCAAACTTCTCTCAACTCTTAACCTCGACCAACTTAACAAAGAAAAAAAAGCCCTCTTAGGTTCATCAGAATGTTCATCCCCTCAAGATACTTCCCATGCTGACAGCGGAGACTCGAGTAAAACCGTTTTTTTAGCTGCCAGCAAGATAAATATATCAACTTGTCCATGTTATGACTTGGGCGAAAATCATCCCCTAACAACAGAATGGACCAACCACATTGATTTTAAAGAATATATACTATCCTCTTCTGACGCATCCCAGCGTTTTTTTGTTTTCTTACAAGATCTAGTTTCCTCC
>PEDP01000311.1:0-28283 GCA_002918395.1 Erysiphe pulchra | reverse complement strand
CAGAAGGAACGATATCGCGAGTTTCCCTTTCGCATGTGGCGGCGTATGCACAGACGAGCTATTTTTAAAGTGCTAATATGAAGTGAAAGGGCGGGTGGGTGATTGCACTTGGGAAAAAAAAAAATGGTAGGTAGGTAGGTGCTGGCTGACATTATATCAGTCAGTACTCAGAAAATAAAAAATCCCGCTTCTCTTGATTTTTCTCTAAACCGGTATTTAGCGATACAAGCAGTTGAGGTTTACTTAGTTAGCTTAGTTGTTCCTAAATGATTGAAGAGAATTACATCCATCTCATCCCTGCTTCTTAGCACAACGCGAAAATCTGAAACTGTGTCTACCAGGAATATCTCAAGACCGAGGCGTGTATATTTACGTATTTGCGGGCAGTGAGTGGGTTAGTGTAGAAGCCATGCTGATCGGTAAGTTAGTAAAACGCATCATCATCAAACGATCTGGATGAATTTTATAAATAATAAATAGCGAACTAAGTAAGCATAAGCTATCTCCCAACTCCCCGGCTGAATGAAACAAAAAAACCCCCCCTGCAGCTCTAAAACACACACAGTCCAGGAGACAAGTTAGTTTGTAGTATAGGCTTCTAAAACTCACTTACTGGCGTGGGTAGGATAATAAATTGCTTTTTTTTCTTTTTTTTCTTTCACTTTCAGATCTAGTCTATCTATCAGGCTTGCTGCTGGTGGGCTTTTAGCTCATGTGATTGATCTAGGTAGGCACTTCTAACTAAGCCCGGAAATAAAAGAGGCCAGCAGCTGAAAATCTAGATTATTGTGTAGTAATTTCAGGCACTGTAAGGACGGTTGTGAAGGGAGTCATAGAAGTAGGAGTAGCCAGCCAGCCTACTTAGCCTTCAACTCTGTTCGGTTTCATAGAGATTCGCCTCGTCTAACTAACATTGGTATAGAGCTTAATTTTTCTGTGGGTGCTCTCCGCTCATCTCTCAACTGCCCAGCCTGTGGCCTGCCTACATGGAAGTACGTCAACTGTAAGTAAAAGAGACATTGAAAGTTTTGGTACGCGAACTCCCTCCGAGATTCGCGTAATCTTGGTCAGAGGTTTGTGACTGACAGGGGTGTCCTCTCGTCAAAGTTGAATGCCGATTCTCGATTGAAATACCAAAAACCTCTTTTATGGAAGCAAGCCGACCTCATTTTTATGGGCTTGTATACAGGCAGGCTTAATTACTTAGTCATGCTACCCATAACTTAACGTGGCAAAAAAGAACGCTCATCGCGTCTTGGTCATGGATGGTTGAATGACTTGAGGATCAAGCTATTAATTACTATGATGATGAAGATGATGGTGAATCATCAGATAATGATTGAAATATAGACTCACAGATGCTTGATAAACAGAATAGAATAGTAGATTTTTTAAATAAATAAATCAAGTTGAAAACGAAAATGCCTGGACATTAACACTTCACTAAGTAAGTGCATTGTTATCATACTTTTCTATATTTGCTCTTGTCACAGGATCCATAATATCACCACAAATCATTCATAGAGCTAGCTACCCCTTAAATTTGATTAAATTGGAGGCATTGTAAGTTTGCCTACTGTTTATCCATAGGGTGGGTTACGCCATTTCGTATATCAGAAGAGACACTATGCAAGCTCTATCGGCGTCTTCTATTTTCTTCGAGCCGAAAAAAAATTAACTATTTTGTACTTATAGGGAGAGCCATCTTTATCAATATGTGTCACGAGAAGCATTACTAGCTAGGATTGACGAGGTCAAATCTTGTTGAATAAGATTGTTTACGAAGAAAAGGAAGTAATTCTAAGTATATATCTTTATTCACAGTTGATCGCTGTTTTGATTGAGCGAGGTCATGTGACTTATACGAAATCTCCCGTTTCTTTACAATATGAAGAATATTTTGAGTGAAGAGTAGTAGAAGGAAATTTGTACAAGTCCAAATTACTGTCTGCTAATGAATATATCATTTTTGTGACTGACTGGTGGGTGGACCTTGATAGATTGAAGTTTAGAAACAGCAGCTAGATAATCAGTCTTGCTCTGCGAAACTGGAGACGCTCAAGAGATTGAACGATCTGCACATGTAGTAGTGAAGTTTGCTTGGAAATAATTAACAGGTAAAGATGGATATCAAATTATGAAAGTGAAGTGCTTGACTACATTACGATTTATGTGCATTACGAGCGGAGGATATTTTTGTACTCTGTAGTCATTGATATATATATGTTGAAGCATTAAGGATTGGCTATTCATACTGTTTCTCGTACACAAAGTTATGCAAGGGTGGATGGAGGTTGACTCGGTAATTACAATAAGCTAGCCTGTCCTTGTAAACGATCCGCAACTTCAACTGAAGCGTTAGCCGATTCTTGGCATTATTATTTCTTTCGCAGCGCCCGCACACCGCACACGCAGGGATTTCCTAAATGTCGTTCGACTAACCCATTTGAGGGATAGTCAGGATTAATCCTAGTTTCTGACGATCAGTTCGGTTACTCTCGCTTCTGGCTGAAAAGACGTTGGAGTAACTAGTTTAGCGTGTGGAAGATCCCTACTGCATACAGCCAATTATCTTCATTTAAGCCTGGGTAAGACCCATTCGAGTCCCTACATTCAACTCGTATCGACATGGGCGTAATTAGAAGTATCAAGACCCCAACGATAGGAACCATTACCGTGGTTGAAGCTCAGAGGTAAATCACAGTTTTGGAACCGTTAGCTATGAGAGTTTCAGAGTCAGTGATGCTGCTGGTTTGGAGAGCAATTATTTGGATTTTAAAAAAAAACTCTCTGTGATGGAGACGGTGATATAATACTGTCCCTAATCTAATGGTTTTCAATGTGACAGTCAAAACACTAACTTTACTGATCCTAGATAGTATTAGTAATCAAAAGAAAGCGATTACCAGGAGAAGCAGAGTCCCCTGTCTGTCCGGCTCTATTAGGATCTGGGAAGGGGTTTTTATGATCTCCGATTGAGCGGAAAACTAGCTGTCTGCTTGCTTGCTGCTCTATGCGATCAATCAATTCCGTATGAGCTGACGATGGGGAATGAATCAATCTCCTGATTTCGGAAATTGGATTGATTCTCCCTCCCCCAAAAAAAGTCAATGATAAAAAGTAAGGATAAATTATGCTTACAGATAAATGTAAGAAAGGATAAGTTTCTTTTGCCTTTTACTCACAATTTCTTTTTTAATTGATTATCCTGTCGAGGGCTGATTAATCCGCATCCTACCAACAAAGAGCAGGAGGAGCTTCTGAGCCAGGCTGAGGCCATCAATTAGGCTAGGCTAGGTTAGGCTAGACGTTGTTGACTGGGCTGGGCGAGCTAGTAAAACCTAAAACAAGTGCCGATCTTGACTTGAAGCAGCGTCAATCCCACACCCCCCTCAATAACATTACCGTTGCCACGTTGAAAAAGCTTCCATAAGCTTTTATTTCACAAAAAAAATACAAACTTTCAATGACAAGATTCATAATTCCACATGCTTGCAATTTTGATTAAAGGCAGGAAAAAATAGAATATGTACAAAATAATAAATAATACCATCTTAAACCTCGTTAGTGAAAAGCTTTTGTCCTTTTCCATCTAGTGCTAAGATATGGCCTTGGCATAAATGGATATTCCATGTACTAATTTTGTGCTCTCATTTTTTTCAGGGATCTCAAATCACCCTGCACCGTTTCTTTATTTTTGCTCTTAGTCAGAAATGAGCACTTCGTTTCATAATCTGGCAAACAGTATTTTCAAGTAACAGCATAATGTCGCTGCCATTGTCGAAAGTGTCTTTGCCACGTTTTGAACCACCATTAAATGTGAATTTCGGGTATTTTTAGAAAGCCCCTAACATTATAATACTCGAATATTACTTAAAAGTGCGGGAGCCGTATGCAGGACATAAAGTATGCAGGACATAAAATACAAGCACAGGGAGATACCAATGTGCCCGGACGGTATACCATACTACCATCAGACCTGATAAGACTCTGTAAGAGAGGGATCTTAGTAAATTTGGAAGGTAGGTATCTGTTGATCCTGTTCCTGTCCTTCAGTGGTCAATGACTACTGAGAAGCCCAGAATAGGAGTAGTCTATCGTATACACCTTTCAAATCATGATTGGAGCAACGAAGATAACCATTTAATACTACGTGGCAGGCAGCCTTCGATACTAGTGACTGTACAGCCAAAGTGGAGTTGCTGATCAACCCAGAATCTTACCAGCTTTTCCTTTCTTATCAGCTATTTTTTTTTTAATTAATAACATAAGAAAATGCTTGTTTCCATGCGATGTTCCTTAGTTCATTAACTTTATTATTATATGTATGCTCAGATGATGATGCAAGAACAACATTCCGCTGTTTTGAGAATTTAATGAACTTATGTCTCCGTAAACAACTTGTTCCTTGCCGAAGAGGTAGTCGGCAATAACTTTTCATCTTAGCCATAATATTCATATTGATTTGCCATTGACAAAGTAGATGTGAGATGTGGTACTGATGAAAAATGCTTTTTAGTTGCCATGATTATGGCTAGTTCCCTGTCTGTAGCAATTGATAAAGGTATATTAATGGACTCAATTACTTTTATATGGATGAATTGCTCGAGGCCCTAGTTATAGTTTAGGAAAGCCTAGCCTTATGCATAAGGCAACAGCCCATAACAGTCAGATTGAACAATTATTTGATGTGATGTTGTGTTTCAATGTTGATTTTGATAGAAATTTGATGTTTTGTGGTGAGGTTTTTGCTTATTCAATCTTACTGTATTATCATTTTTAAGTACACTATCATATTGACATTAACATTGATAATGGGTATTGTTTTATTCTGCAGCGTACATACAAATCTATATTTGGAGAGGACTGGTGGCAGTGAGCCTCAATATCCTGTAGCCTACGGAACCACACATAAAAAGCTTCTCTGTAAATCTACTGAGATGGCTTATAATTATCTATGGTACTGGGACTTAATATCCTGATTGAAGAGTACTTGTATGAAGTAAATAATTGTGCACTTCATCCAGGTTATATTTTGTTGCTAGGGCCAACGAGTTGGTGTGCAGCTGTACTGGATTAGGGTATTTAATGATTGGCCAAGAAAGAAATACTCAATTTCATTGGTGCCAGCTTTTGTAACGTCACAGGGATACGGGATACGGCGTATTCTATTAAAGACTAAGCGCATTGCTCTCTCCCTTTTAAGAAAGCAAATGACTTAGTGCCAGCTTATTCACGATAGACCTTTCTAAATTAGTAGCACATCATATATTATGAGGAGACTACTATAATAGAGAAGCAAAAGTAATAATGTTTTTCCTTCGTATCAGATGGCAGAATTTCGTCTGTTAATGACTATGATCAAGGTATTTTTGTAACGTGGTTTAACACAGAGTGATAACTTTCTTTTATCCTCATAAAAAACCACGACAAATTAAGTCACTCAAAACTATGAGGAATCTAATGATTCTGATATAACTTTAGAATCTTGAAATTTACCGGTATCATGATCCAGTGCGCTCGCAGATGCCGCATCATCGTCCAAAGGGTTGCACGTTATTTTGCTTATCCCAACTCAGACACTTGTCGCGTCAAGCTTCTTCTTCTGTCTATTTTTGAGTCAAAACGTCCTGCGCATCCTTTAGAGTAAGTGCCCCTCATTGGATGATTCCAATAATTTTATCTCTATGCCATTTGCAAGGACCTCAGTAGCTACTCGGAGAGTACGATCCTTAGTAAATTGAGGTGCCATGTCATGGGCTAGTCCCTTTGTATCTTTTGCTAATTTAATATCTACCCTAAGTACTGAAGCTTGCAAGCTTTCTAGATGAGATGCTATCTAATTACGAACAAATTTCGATTGTAAAAGACCTCTGATTGAGTTGAAGAGGTTAGGGAGGATTCAAGGGTCGAAAGTTATTGTAGATATTCTAGAGGGAGTTGTGGGTTGTAATCTCAAATTAAGCTTTAAAGTACTGTATACAGACGGGTTAAGGGGCATCAGGTTAGCTCCAATTATAGCTTCGCATCCTTTGTTGCAGAGCTAATCGATATACCCAACTCTTTCCGACGAGTAGTTCCATTCGAAATTCAAGCAAGATGTTCATTGTATATCCAGCAATCGAGCCCCAACAGCAAGTAAAATGTAAAATTCTCAATCGTAGCGTCTTTGTATCTATCAGATAAGTGAAAAATTTGGAGAAAATGGCAAATATTTTTAGTCATTGTCCTTAATACTTCTAAAAACATCCATGTTGGTTCGGTTTGAGAAAGTATAATTTAAACTAAAACATAAGGACAAAAACTGCGTTAGGCAGGAAAGAACAGATTTTGCAGGGCTATTTTCGCGCTAAATTACGATTTTGGTGCTGCTATTAGTTCACAGGTTTGTTTTTTTGCCTCATGCATATTTTAGCGTAATTACTTGTTTTGTGGCTCGAGAGAGTAAGAGCCAGGTCTCTCTTGCGAAGAGTACGATCGATTAAAGTTTAAGGCTGCTAAAACCTCTAGTAACCGGCCAGAAAAGCGGTTTTCAGAAAAGGAATTAATTAAGTGCTTGGGTGCGCTTAATTAGTATAAGTCTTTTCTTGAGACAGTCTAGCACCTCTAAATGGAGGCTTCGTTTACACTAATTAAGTGTAGGCAACATACTATATGAAGACGGCATTTCCTTGGCAAGGATTGGCATTGGATGGAATCGATCTTGCGAGCGGAGCCTTAATATACTTGTGTTTGCAGCTGACATAAAGCGAGAAAACTGTTGGTTATAGATATGAAGTAAATAGAATAGTATCTAACAAGAAATTTGTCCCGATTTGACTAAGCCTGTAGGATGAGTAAAATAGTGATAAGCAGAAGACTTTAAATTTGTTTTTAATGTTTGAGAATGGTCGTAAGGTGAGGAGGTTGTGGTGTTGTATTTTAAATATGGGCCCTGCCTGTGGGTGGCCTGTTCTTCTAGTTTAATGTGGCGAATGGCAATCTGTGTGCTATGTTTAGCTCAAGAATGGTCTCCATAGCTATTCAGTATCAAATGGCAACTGTTCTTTATGGCAGACTCTCCGTTTTTCGTACCTCACAAGTAGAAAGCGACAAATTGGTACTTCGCTTACCCTATGTAGCACAAGGCCTGCCTGCCTTTCATGTCCGAGCCAATCAAAATGTGGTCACCCTTTGAAAATGCTTCAAAATGCTTCATTATCACACAGAGTGCAATACTTAGAGTGAGAATTCGAATCATTTCATCCCCTTTGTACAACTGTAATGAGTCGAGCCGTCCCAAAAATGTTCGGTCGAGAACTCTCGCTTGTGTCTGTCATTTAGCGCCATTTTGAATTAACGTCGGGCGCTGAATCTCACTAAGCGCCGCTCATATCGAAACAGCACGCTGAATTTCGACTCCACACTCATTCCCGCATATAACAGGCATGTAGAGAAGGTATTCGATAGACACGAAGAGAGGAAACAAACTATCGATTAATTTCAGTTAGTAGCAAAAATGAATAGTCCTGTGACCACTACCTGGAAATTAATTCAATCTTCTCAGATACTTATTGGCTGTGCGAAGTTAGTTATTGAAGGCAAAATTTTACTAGCGAAAACTGTGATAAGATGAATCGAAACAAACGGTTTCGTTCACAAGCAGACATTGACCATTTCACTAAGATTAAGCGGCGCTTAGCTTTTCTCACCAAAACGACATTAAAAACAATTCCAGAGTCAAGGAGTGCGAATCTTCTTTCTGGTTGATTGACCAATATGCCAAGAAGAACAATTAATAGCCAAGTAAAGAATGCAAAGCAAAATAAGGAGCTTTCGCAGACAGTATGATAAACAAGCGATCCAGCAACATTGGTTGAAGGAGAGGGAAGAGGGGGAGAAAGTATAGATAGAATTTATTGGATATTCAAGGAGGGCCCCTATACAAAACTAAAAGCAGGGACTAGTCTAGTTTGGGTATTATTTTATCCTTGTCCATATTGCAAGCGACCTCGTATTATCTATCCATTTTAGGTTTAGTCTGGAAATCTGATATTGGCAGGTATTGATTGGCTTGGACCGACTGAATTCAGGCCAACCAATTGTTTATTCCCGTATTTGTCAGGCTGATTTCTGGAATTGAACAATCTATGAATGCGCTTCATTCATAGAAAAACAATTTGCGACATCTTTCATTACTCTAATGTTGTGGCCCAGCCCTAACTGCTGGTTCTTCCCCCCCACATCCATATATTCAGAGGCAGGAAGCTTAACACTTTTTCCCCAAATTAGAGTAATGATGTGTCATGATACTATGATTTCCAACACTACAGTGGAAGAACAATAATATTTCTATTACAGTAAATGTATGTGTTACTAAGGAAAAATGCTGGCGAATAGGGGTCAGATGATTTTAGGTATGATCACCATTAAACGCAAGCAGCAGGCAATTGCATTCTGTCAGAGGTAGTTGGACTTTAATAATATTCCTTAATTTACAACCTCGGAGCACAACAAATAAAAGGCGTAATCTTCATGGCCTTATGATCAGCATCTTAATAAACTACTCCAACGAACACTTTGACCAGCAAAGAAGTTATATTTGTTTTTTAACCCCTCTTTTCTCACTTAGTTCTACATTCCTTGTTTCCCAATTCAAAATAAACAAACAAGATCAACTATCCGCTTACAACAAAGCAATCATTTGCTGGGAATAGTAGTTATGATGTATCGCAGGTTGAATCACTTATGCTACTTCAGTAACAGTGGCTTAACACATTTGAAAAGTGTTAAAGAGAGCATTCTTCAAAGTGATGTAGTGGAATTACAACAACAATCATGTGGGGCTCGGGAATTCCTTCCCATCTTCGTCCTAAATTTTCCATTCTTTTGTATTAAATCTCTTACTCCCATAATCATTCCTTTTCTTTCTATTCGAGTAATGTCGGAGGCACAAGGAGGATATTAGCTTTAGTGTTGAGGATAGTTGATGTGAGGATATTCCATTTCTAAAGTTACTGTCGTTTACATCAATGTATTTGTGCTAGAGAAAACATGAATAATCAAACATGTTAGATACACGTCTAAAAGGTCGCGTATGCCTGTATACACACAGACATTTCGCGCTCCAAAATAAGCATCCGGATCTCTCCGATATTAAGTGGAGTGAATCCCTCAGGCGGGTTACCCCTTGGTGGGGAAAGAAGGGATAGCTGGTATCTTTACCCTGAGTGATTTGTATCCCACTTCCACGACGTCGGAAGGGGTTTTGCAGCTGTCGGGATCAGCCTTTACCGCTAGAGGTACTCAATATGAGGCTATTCACTTTCTGCCCCAAGCGGCGCTTGTTCTCAAAGATTAGTATTGTTGTCGACTTGGTTACTATGTATGGGAAGAAGAGGACTAATTGAAGATTTGCCATCAGTCTTTTTCCGAAGACAAAGTTGACTAGTTTATCGTTGTGACATTAATAAGTAAGGTCGTTTTCAGTCATACAGACCATGCAGCTTGCATCTAACGGACGGAACATGCGTCATCCGATATCTCAGCTCGGTTGTAGAAACCCACATGTCGCTTGACAGAAGTCGTGAGTTGCGTCGCCATATCTCTCCCGCTGCTAGACGCGACAAGTTTAATTGTTTGGATGTTTGGATGTTTGAATGTCCGAATAACTGAATGAGTGATTAGCTGTCTGATTACAACCGCGGAGCTCCTCCACCTACCTACATAGTATCTTTTAGGCCGTGTCATAAATATTCTTTTTATCACCAGGAGAAGGAATTTCCTTGTACCTAGTTGAACTTTAAAATTTACCTTGAGCTAAAAGAGACAACCCCCACGGGGCCCAAGCGTAGATCCACAGCCGGCAGGTGTTCCGAAGCGAGAAACATTGACATGATCTGCTTGCCCTGCTTGCCTGTCCATCACAACTAGTAAAGCTAAGTGAGTTCCACAGCCTGAGCCCCTTGACAAGCTGCTATAATCAACATCCACAATTTCTTGCAAGGGTCAGCTACGTTTGATTACCTCGTCTCCGACTATCAGCATGACCTCAAAACGACAATATCGTCTTCACACCACGATACATCAGAGCATGTCAACCTTCAGAACTACAGAACTGTGTCAACAAATTTGACACCGCCTAACGAACTATCCAGGCGTCATACTCAATATCGCCAATACCTACTCTTGGAGGGCTACCCTACTGAGCTTTGGAGAGATCTGTATTCATCATAGTCTTGTTTCTGTGGAATAACGTCGACTGAACACGACCTATATCAAAAATTCGGCTTCAAAAGCAATTTCTCGGAGTCAAGCTTAGCTACATTAAGACGCGGTCATTTCATTCAGGTGCACTTAAAGTAGGTTTAATATTAATACTTATCCTATAATTTGATAGTATAAGAGGTTTCCTTTATTGTATGAGTACGAATTCTGAACCGAAATGATATTCATTTAACAACATCTCTACACATCAATATCGTCTTTGCTTTAATTTGACTTGGAGCTGTCTCTTACTAATTTCATTTTGCATAGATACATCCAAAACGTTATCAATGATATTGATTTTCTGGTAGACCATCATAAAAACCACTTTTTCATATTTTCTGAGTAGTAAAAAGTGCTCCAGTTCGACTTCTATTTATTACCGAATAGCAATGAGCACACAGGCGTACATTTAACTGTGATTTTTTTGCATATCAGAATCAAGATTACATTACGACGAACTTGTCCTAGATCATCCTTTACAGATTTAAAGCCCTCTCCTTGTTTGTTTAAAGCAGATTCAATATGGTTGAGCCATCTACAGAAGAGAAAATTCCACTAGAATCCATTGTTACAGAAATTTCTCAAGCTGCATTCACAATTGAATCAAACATTAGTGACTATCATTCCAACAATCGAACATTAAGACAATCAAAATCACTTGCACATATGCAGATAACACCGCCAGTAACGCCAATGGGATCTTTTGAGAATATTAACGAGCTCATTAATAATGATACTAAATTTCCAAACTTCTTACGTGCAACCTATCCGTTTAATCCAACTCATGCACCTGCAGATAACGCTGTAACCCTAGAGTTCAATGAGGGAGATATTATACTTGTACATACAACCCATATAAATGGATGGGCTGATGGCACAATTCTTACAAATGGTGAAAGAGGATGGCTCCCAACCAACTATTGCAAAGCATATGAGCCTGAACCTATACGAATTTTACTTATAAGTTTCCTTAACTTATGGGAACAAGTTCGCTATAATCTCGGCAGAAATCGAAATAAATTTCCAACTCAAGAACTTATGCGTTGTATTCTTGCTGGAGTAAGATATTTACTGGTATGTTTGCTATGTGATCGTATTTGTACGAATGCACCTAATATCGTATAATTAGGAAAGAACACAATGTCTCACAAAAGACTCGGTACTCATAGAAGAAAGCGATAAACTTAGGAGAATCCGAAGGGCTTTACTATCCGATTTATCATCACTAGTAAAATATACCAATATATTGCAAGAAGTTCCACCCTCAATAAACTTCAAATCGGAAGAATTACAAAGAAGCAAGCTTATTTGTCGGGATATGATGCTTAATGCATTCCGACTTATAAGAAGGGGGGCTCGATTTCTTGATGTTTGGAATGATGAAGTCAAATCCCGACCAAACTTTTGTCCTGAAGCAGTGTTAAATCGAATGGCCCCAGTTGTTGAAGAAACCAAAACCCCCCCTACAACTCCCGTGGAATTCTTAATTGATAGTGCGAGCTACTATCATTCTTATGATAATTTGAACAAGAGAAAATCAAATCCATGTTTAAGTAATGGACATAGTAAATCTGAGCCATTTAGAAAAGAAATAAAGACATCGATAGATCGTATATCATCAGGATACTTCCCTCCTATTTACTGTTCCTCTGGAAGTGCACAAAATGACTTCAGTCAATCTCAACATCACCCAGTCACTCATGGGATTTCATCTACTGTTCCAGTGTCTCAAAGGCAAAACTTTGCTTCGGAAAGACTTAATTCAAGTCATGACACTCTCTTATCATTTTTAGGATCGCTTATCGGCCGACTTCATTCACAATCTCAACCACCGGCTGAGTTTATATCAATTGTAGAACAATTTGTCCTCGCAGGTCAGGAACTTCTGAGTATCGTTAAAATTATTTGCGATCATGATCCGCAAGGCACTCAATTACTTTTGTTAAATAGGAACATAATGCAAGAGCGCATTCATCAGTTGGTAAAAGACGCACGAGAGACTATTACATGTACTGAAGATGACGAAATTACTATTGTGACTCCAAATCAAAAAACACGATTACTTATGGATTCAACGACATGTGTTAAAGCAGCTGGGGAGTGTGTGGCTAAGACAAAGTTTGTTTTGGAACGTATTGGCGATTTTGAGTTTGAATCCCAAAATAATGATATAAAGACACATATTGACTCATCTAATGAACTCTCATCAACTCACTCACAAGTACAAAACGAAAACTGGAATTTACCTAAAGTAGTAAACAATGTCAAAGAACCTCCAACCTCTTCTCCACCTCCAGTTCCATTTTCAACTCCCAACTACCAAAAACCTTTACCAGAAGTCCCTCCTAAATTCCCCTCCCTTATGGAAGAGGATCTCTCATCTTTTTCACAATTAAGTCCTTTGGAGACAGAATCTCACTTATCCTTGTATGGCGACTCAGTAGAATCAACAAGCAAAGTTATTTTACCAAGCATTCCAGTATCAACAGACTCGACAAGTTTAGCAAACGATCTCCTTCCACTATCTAGATTATCAACACAGGATGCTAACTCAGATAACTCTTTAATGAAAAACTGTATATCTACAACAAATGAGGGATGTAATATTATGTACCTTTCTAGTCTAAGAAATTCTGATACTAGCATGACTTCGATGAATTCTACCCGAGCGACCACACCAGATCCGAGTCTAACTATATCTCAGAGTCAAATCTCTTACTCTGAACTCAGCCTCTGCAGTAGTCAATCAATATCAATGGAAGATCAAGAAGAAACTGAATGTAGATTACTAGAAAAAACATTTGCCCATGAATTGGTTTTTAATAGGGAAGGTGGAATAATAGGAGGCTCTCTTGCGGCATTGGTAGAAAGATTAACATTAAATGATTCTTCTCCAGATATCTCCTTTATTGGAACCTTCTTCCTAACCTTTCGTCTATTTGTCACCCCAGAAGCTCTTGCTATAAAACTAATTGAACGATCTGATTACGCTGGCGAGAACTCCGAAAAATCTCATCTAATTCGCATGAGAATTTATAATGTTTTCAAAACCTGGTTAGAATATTATTGGTGCCGATCTACTGATTTCACGGCCATCAACGCTATTGAATTATTTGCCACAAATAAACTCCAAAAAAATCATCCTGGTGCTGGACAAAAATTAAAAGAATTATTAATAAAAATTTCATCATCTGATACGATGCCTTATACTGCTTCGTTTCTTGGAAAGACATCGAGCAGTGTAGATAAAATTTTATTAACAAACACACAAACACCTAATCCGATTATGACAAAGAACAACTTTTCTCTTTTGAGGAATTGGAAATTGGGTGAATATAATCCAACTATTCTTGACTTCGATCCACTTGAGTTAGCTAGACAATTAACTATATGTGGAATGAAAATTTTTTGTTCTATTCGTCCAGAGGAACTATTAGCGTCAAGACTATCCAAGAAATCGAACCCGGACGCACCAAATGTTAGAGCGATGGCAGCATTCTCGACAGATCTCTCACAATTTGTTTGGGATACTATTTTACAACAAGAAGAATCCAAAAAGCGTGCAAACATACTCAAACATTGGATTAAAATTGCTCAGAAATGCCTTGAACTCAACAATTATGATTGCATGTTAGCCATCGTATGCTCCATTAACTCCTCATCCATTAGCAGATTGAAGAAGACTTGGGAGATAGTTTCTCAGAGGAGAAAAGATCTTTTTAAAAGTCTTCTATCAATTGCTTCGAATGATCATAATTGTTCGACTCTCCGACAAAGGCAAAGTAATCATGCGCCTCCATGTCTTCCATTTATTGGAATATATTTGACAGATCTTGGCTTTGCAGATTTGGGGAATGCTGCAACACGTCCTCTACCCGCTATGGGTAACAAGCAAGGTCAAAAAGTAATAAACTTTGATAAATATATACTTATGGCGAAAATAATTAGTCATATTCAACGTTTTCAATTACCTTACCGCCTTCATGAGGTACCAGAGCTTCAGGACTGGTTCCTGACTATCTTTCGGCATATCCGATCATCTTTAAATGGAGCCGATGGATCTGCATTTTATTATGAAAAAAGTAAGCTATTGGAGCCAAGAGATTCTCATTCCTCCCTTCGGAGCCCGACAGATATTTCTTTTTCATCTGCCTATAAAGAGAAATTTGATATTTTTGGTTGGGTTCACAAGGATCGAAGTAGTTCAATTGTTCAGACATTACTGAATAATTGATATTACCTTAAGTTTGATGAGTACAAAGATTCTTAATAAAACTTTGGCCTATTAAATGTTTGATTTTCTTTGAATAGCGTCTTAGCGAATGATCTTCATGCCAGGCGTTCCGGATAGTGGGCTTGGGTCTCTACATTAATGAGTGAACTACAAAAAATCTTTATGTGGCTTTCTCCCTGAACTTTATTTTATTTGGGAAATATAAAAACGGGAAAAAGAATCATATGGTACCTTTTATGTCAATCGCTTAGATATAGGAATGATTTTATATACTGTATACTTTACTAGGAGGGTAGAAAATCAAGCGGGTGGCTGGCTTGGGTTAGATAAAAGTTCAAGATTAATTTATCCTATAAAAAAAGAGAATTAGTCAGGTGATATTAGAATTATTTCAGATATTTCATTAAATTCATCCTGGTTACACGATAACCACATACAGCATTAAAAGTTGTATCAAAATAAGACTTATTATCTACTTAGTGTCATGAATTTCACATAAATCATTTTTAATCAAGCTATTATGAAAACATATAATGTTTATTGTGACTGAAACCTAGTTATTAACAGATATGTTTACCGGGTCTTAAAATTATAATCGTGCTAATCCGTTAATATACGTATCTTTCCTAAAGTCCCAGGAATATTACCCGGCCAACATGCTGAATTTCAAATTTTTTGTATCTGAACGGGTATCAAAAATTTCATTGCGACGTAGCCCTATGATTCCATAGGTTTATAGATAATGCGGGTTGAAAGCTGGGTTATGGTCAGAGTCGCAGCTTTCTGGCTCTTTATGCACGTACCCAAACTCTACATTTGCCATATAGTTTTGACCTCATGTATGAATTCCTCATTTACGACCGCGTCCTATGTCTCATATGGGAAGGAAGATCACATGTCAGTAAATAGGTGTCCTTCACACCGACGTTGAATAGTATCATCCTCATTTACAACCTCAATAATTGTGACAAGCTAAACCATATAGGGACTAGCTAGGACAGGGTTAGCGCGTAGAGCCTTAGAACGTAAAATGTAAGAGACAACTTCCAAAGTAAATAAAGAGATGGAATTTAGATAGACAACAATACATATATTTTCATACTTAAGCCTTACGGTCACCATTTTTCCTATACGAACCACAACACTCATTTAATTCACTATCATAAATTTAATGCATATAGTCAAACCAGTTTTCACAATGGAGCCACGCTAGCCTGCTAATTACTGTTCGAATAAGATTCTTGTAAATTACTTAAGCCAGTCATTGAAATTTGCAATATATGTTCAACCTTGGGCCAATGGAATGATATAATTCACTAAGTCCTAAGGATTATTGTAACACTTTCAGAAAAATAAACCCAGCATCAATCATGTGTTCCATATATCTATTACTTATAGATGAGAGCTAGAATTATGACAGGATATTACATAAAATAAATCAAAAATTCTGGACCTTTTAGCTCAACTCAATGACGGTTTTCCATTTAGAAAAAAAGAAAGGATACCTAATCTCTATTAGCTTGGTTTCTTGCACGCAAGATAAAGCCGTTTATGACTTTACTTCATTAACGAACATCGAACATGCGAGATGGGAGTCAGATGAGACGGCTTGTTTGCTGCTGCAAGCTCATCTTAAAACCATCATTTGGTGGTAGAAAAATTAAGTCTTAGTTTTTGCTATGTCTGTTATACTGCATACACGAGTATTCATCTGGAAGAAGAGATTCATGAGCTTGTAGAGACTAAAAGTACATCTCATTCGCTTTCTGAAATGTTTCAAAGAAATCAGGATTTAAAAATCCCTGGATTCAAGCTTGCATTCCAGTCCAAAATTTATCACTTATAGCATATTCTAAGCATTAAATACTGACAACATCATGAAAGCTAACTTGATTCCGTAAAATTATTGTTGGAGAAAATTGCGAAAACAACTTCAGATTAGATATCGATCACGAATTAGTATATTATATATATACTTCTGTCTCTACCTCGTATTCAAGACCGAGGAATTTGCGATTGACGCCACATATGGGACAAACAGCACGGGGTGTGAGCTTTTTTTCTATGCTTGCCGGGCTTTTGCCTTCACATCTTTCAATTTTACCCCAGACCCGAAGGTTGGAAAATAGATGAATCCGAGGTGGAATTCGGAATTTCACAATTCTTGGAGAAAAAATTCATTAGTTGAGTGCGATTCACTGAGAAGAGGGTAACTTCTCTCTTATACACAATTTAATTTTCTTGGACTCGATGGAACTGGAGTTTCATTGGCTTGCCTAAAACTCGAGAAATCACAACCAAGTACGTCCGTACTGGGTAAGACAACATAGACTATCTCTCAGACTATTTCTAAATCGAGGCTTCAATCTATCTTTCTTCAGATGAGATAAAAATAAGTGAGATAAATACAATTCAGCGAGTTGGGCCATTAGCCAAATTCCAATTATGTTTCTGAAATGCGAATTATGCTATAAAGACCGAATTGAAGGACTGTCATAAAGCTGATTCTTTAATAAGTTGTTTTACGAACGAAGCAAAGACATTGGTCATCAACCTCGAAATATGTTTGGACTTCTATATGAAAAATGGAACTGAACAGCATTTTAAGGGTAATGGCCGACAAGGAATTTCCAATGTCAATGATTGGAATAATAATTTTATAGCTATCTTTAGCCGCCGTTTTAATGCACATTCTCGAATACTAGATAAGAATTGAACTTTTTATCTCCAGAGACCATATATTGCAAGTGTGCACGCGATATGTAATTATGGTGTTGATCTAAAAATTATTCTAGATTATGGGCCTAAATATATACAAATTGGTATGAGCCTGGGTAAGGTTAATTTAAGACTCGGTCACATTATTCTCAGGAAATTCATCTCTTCAGAAAAACTATAGTAATTGAGTCTCATTAGAGTAGAATCAAGCGATATTTTCTCTTTTGCTTTAATAGACACAGATTTGACTTGGGGGTTTAGACCTTAATATCTCGGTCAATCTCACAAAGACTCGAAAGCAATTCAAGATGGTAACTACCAAAACGGGTTGATAGCTCGTGATTTTTTTTTAAAAAAAATAAGCAGCAATGAAAGAAATTTGAAAGTCAAGGAACAGAAGATTAAGGTCTTAAAAATATTACATCGACGTTGCGACTAGACTTGAGGTGCTTCATTTGACTCGAACCCTCAAAGCAATTAAGAAATTTAGGAGCCCTTAAAGGAAGAAATTTTTTTTCAAATGGATATTGAACCGTCAGTGAAGTTCCATATCCTCGGGTTTCTTTCTAAGATAAATCGTTCATAGTGGTAGACACGTTAGTCAAAATGTGTGTTAGAAGCACCTCTATACTCGGTCAAGAATTTTTTTTTTTCTCACGGTAAGTAAAGGAATGATGAAATTGGTGATGAACCGATCGGACGTCCAATAGTCACCATCAGTACCGAAGCTGCAGAAAGTGTGGCTGCTTATTCATCTATACTATTCTTAACAGAAGCCGTGGTTGAAAACTATTCACTAACATGAAAGATCATCGGGGCGAATGCATCGCAGCATTAGAAGAACTTTAAGTCAGCTCAAAAAAATAAAAAAATAAACAAATAAAAAATAAAAAAATAACAAATAAAAAATAAAAAATAAAAAACACGTCAAATCTGTCAACTTCCTAGGATATCCAGAATATTAAAATGTGTGATATTAAAAAAAAAGGAAAGAAAATAATGTTGCTGAATTGGTAGAATAGAAGTATAAGTCTAATTAGACTTATACTTCTAAGACTCAACTCTTGAATCGATCGGGCAATATTCAAACCATGCATTTCTGCGAGATGATAATACAAAAGGAAAAAAAAACTACCTGCACACACAGACGATGTATAGTGGAAAAAAAAATCACCAAAGAAAGTCTATTCAAATTTGGCAGAATACCAAAGTTATCATTATTGTTAAACTAGCTAGCTAGCTTTAGATTTGGGGAAGTTACATAATATACCCGAAACCTATTTTTTGAAACAGACAAACCTGCTGCGACGATCAATGATGATCGACGCTAGAAAAACAACATTTTTTTGGCTTCAAAATTTGTTTTATTTGGGTGAACAAAAGAGAAAACAAATCATGGAGCAAGTATTTTTGAAAAAAAAACAAGATTCTTTTAATTTGATGAATTAACATAGAAATGCGTATAGAGATTCCTCAGAAAGCACTATCAAGAGTGAGCGAAATTCAAAAGATACATACCGCCGAAATGACAAACAAAAAATTTAAGGAATCAACTCAAGAATACCTATCTCTTTGAAAAAAAAAGAACCCCCCCTGATCGCCGCTACTGCTACCTTAGATATCAAAAAAGATGGCGCCCTAGTCTTAATCATTTCAACCATACGAGCAAAAAAATTGAGAAGTTAGTATTATTCGTTACAGAAGATGATAAGAGCTATATGCATAAATATGAATTGAACTTGATTATGATTATGATTTTGACTTCGAGCATGTCTTTACCTGCCCCTACCCCTGGTGAAGAAGGAAGTATGCTCGAATTGAAGAAGAGATGATGTCTTTTTGATGATGACTCTATTTTTCTATCCAATTCTCCAATTCTCCAAACGCACATCCTCCGAGATTCGAACCTCGAAATGTGGATGGATGGATTACTTTAGCGTCTACCATGTTAAAATTAATTTTAGTATTAATCTGAATTTGGGCTACGATTGAACTACCAATTTTTTTGGATGTATTTCAGCAGTTTAACTTAAACTACACTGCCTGGTTGACTCTTTGCTTGAAAAGAAAAAAAAATAAAATGTTTCTTGATAACATGGTAGTCAGTCCGTATTCAATAAAGTATGGTACTTGAACAAAGCATGGCTGACCTGCTGTTAAAGGCAAGTGCGAATTCGGACAAGCACGAAAGCTATGCCAAGAAATAATCTATATTTATCTATGGTTATACATAGGAAAGAAACAATACAACTATATACAATAAGGGAAACGGTTGGTGATTCCCGTCTAAGATTGGTATTCCTAATCGGGATGCACTTATCTGAGTGATCCAGCATATTCGAGCAAGACTGTCCAATTTAGGAGACACTTGTCGTCAGTGATCTGGTCTTGCTCTTGATTGGATTTACCCTCGTGTTTTATCTCCCATAGCAACGCATATCACGTGACTTCTGGGAGTCCAAATCAACTCCCAGTCAATTCCAAATCGGGCCTAGCCCGTAACACCTGCTCCGGCACTTTTTCCAAATCTCTTAAGAAACGCGCTTTCTGTGAGTGTACAGTTTTCAATATACCCGATTGGCCCTTTGCTAATGTTGGATGACTAGTCTTGTGGTGGGGATTTTTGAGTTTCACTGTCTGTGTAAAGTTCCATTGGTCTGCAGAATTTTAAAACTATACATTCACAAAAGGCGCGTTTCTTGAGAGATTTGGAAAAAGTACCGGAGCAGGTCAGCCATGCTTTGTTCAAGTACCATACTTTATTGCATACGGACTGACTACCATGTTATCAAGAAACATTTGTTTTGTTTTTTTCATCATTCATTCTCGGTAATAAATCTCGGTAGGACCAAGCCGGTCCGTATCGATATCGGTATCTGCATCACCCATTATCGGCAAAGACTGATGTAAGTTTAACTTGAACATAGATACCACTAACTCGAACTAAATATTTAGACAAGGCACTATCGAGTTACCATAGAGTACTAGCTCAAGAGAAACTATATTGTGTTTTTAAAGATATAGACTCTACTAGATAGGTTCCTCACGCTAAGTTCTGTGTCAATAATATACTCATTGGTTCAAAACCTTGGTTCTTATCTCCGGTACTCTCTAGTCCTCTCCAACACCCTTTAGAACTCAACTTAGCTTCCTTACCTTAACTCCACTCCCTTAAGCAAAATCTCTTCAGCTAAACGACATTCACCTTGTCTAACATAGTCACGAATTACACCGATCATCTCCTTCACTGACAGTTTACATTAGATTACTTTTGTGCAGCCCAGAACAATAGAGAACAGGAGTTTATCACATTTACCATCCAAATTAAAAGTAGACCGACGAAGATGTGCTTTTAAAATTGAGTGGTATCCCTCAATAGTAGATATAACAATATGTCCAAAGTACGTACATATCCTTACCCACCCAAAATCTTACAAGATTTTTTTTTCAGACTAGCCAGGCTCATTCAATATAGCAATATACTTCTTTGGTCACAACAGTCCCTAGCTTAGCTTCTTGATAGTACTTTCACTGTTCTTAACCCTTCTAAATGACGGAAAAGCAATTTAGCGTGAAATATCCCTACTATGGCCAATTATCTCCACCTAAATCCAGTTAACAACATTCCAATACCTACACCTAATCCGAAACGACATGAGTTTTCAGAAGTATTTAAGGACAATGAAAGTAATTTTCTCCCTAGGCAGCAGCAAGGACAATATTCTATTGCATGGGAGAATATTTGAACGTAGAGTTTCGTTCATATGAAATTCCCAGTCTTAGTCGCTTTCTTTCTCGCCAAAAAGAAAAATAAGGCCGAGCTGGATTTCTTTGTTTCCACCTATAACTCTCCAAAATATTGAGGGAGGGTATATTGAGCATATATGTTTTATAGATACATTCCATGAGAAGAACGTCGGGATTAATCTTTCATCAGAGTATCTAAAGATGGAGATATATGAGTTTTGCCAAAAAATTATTATCGTTCGTCCCGTATTCTGTATTGAATCTACTGCTTAGGAGTTCTTGAAGTAGCCGTTGTAATTGAGTTATTCCACCAAATTATTTTTGCCTTTATTGGAAATATCTATGTAAACAAAAGTGAATTCCAACTCTTTTTTAAAAAAAAATACTATTAGCTTATTATTTAGCTACTTAACTATCGATTAATGAGAAATAATATGATCTTAGTGAGTGATAGAGAAATTCTTGAGAGTTTCGCAACTTGGTATTTTCCGGCCCGAAAATGATTGGTTTCAAAGTTTCGATACCGTGGTAAGGTTAAACTAGTGTGGACCTGGTCCTCAAATATCTTTTTGTGTTTTTTTCCCGTTCGCACAAAAATTGCGTAACTTTTAAAACTACACACGGATTCTATGCATGATATAGGAGGACCCAGGACCCCTTACTGGATTTCGAGATTGTATATATGCATGTTTATGCGCTCCAAGTCACTGGTATAATATTTACTCCCAACCCATTTTTAGCCAATTAAAGTCAACATATTTGTATACTTGAAATTTATACAGTGACATTAAACAGTGCTTCTTGCAGTACAGTCGGGACTCTCTGGTGGAATTAATTACCATTTCTCTATTCGAAGCAGAGAGTAACCTCCGCTGAAGGAATAACAGATATCAATTATACTACATCAGAGAGGATATATGTACAATGTACAGCATCACAATCCCTTACATATAAGCCCCATACCCTTATTAAATATCTCTCCATAGCAGCTGCACTATAGGATACCAACGGGATATGATCTTCGCCTTACTACTATGTCGAGCCTTAAAACAGGTAAAAACGCTAGAATATGTATGGTCCCCTAAAAAAGTTTAATTTTGAACTAATGGCTATTTAGCGCGACCCAGTCTAGCTTGATTTAAGTATCCTTGTCCTTGAAAAGAATTGCAGGGTAGAAACAATATAGCTTTTTTACCTGTTTTACTGTAATCTTTTAATTTTTCCACTACTTGATAGTTGATCCATTTTTGACCCGCTTTTTTACTTTTCAGATTCCCTGCTCAATACAGGGGTGGAAGTAAACAGTGGAGTCAGTCGGAATAGGGGCTATAAAATGGTACGCTAAACCCAATATGGTATAGTCTTCAGTCAATTTTAGTTCGTTCAGGGAAATTTTATATGATGTTTTTTTTTTTCACCTGCAATTGATTTTGTACACTCTGCTAAGTTAGTCTAAACCAAGCTAAAATCAAATCTATCATATAACAATCACTTATCAAATTCTATTTAAAATCCAATATTTAATCTTCTGTTAGCCTACTTACCATCTTTTTCTATAACGGCCAGATGCCCTGTAATGATGTTCGCAATTAACCCATGCACCAGCCAGTGTACATAAAATACAGCTACTAGGAACATTTATCAGGGTTATAGCGGTTCGTAAAAACATCCCAGCGGTTGGAAACGGGGAGGGTGAGTAACTAAAATGGGTTTTTTGGTCCCGGTTTATTTGGATTTGGGACCCATAATAGATCCAATTAAAATAGGGTTAAGCCAAAAGAGAGTTACCGTTGCAAATTTGACTCGTCTAGCACCCTAGCCTTGTTATTCCGAATTAGGACTAAGCTCCGCTATAGTGCAACTGATGATTGGACAGGCAGGGCTGAGCAAATCATTTGGAGCGTTTAACGGCAAACTATAGTTCTGTCCCATTTACGGCAAGTATGCCATGATCTACACTCAATTCGGGACTGATGATTTTGGAGACTCTGCTGAGTTGGTTCAAATCAAGCTTAAATTACATCTTCCTAAACCGAAAATACAACAAATTCTACTCATTCATTCAATTTAAATGCTAACAGTTAATATCCCGTTGGACTAATATCCATCGCCTTTAATAACAGCCAGACACCTTTCATGCATGCTTTCGATGAGTTTTAGTAGCTCTCGAGCACTCAGAGAATCATAGCCGAATGACGCTTGCATCATCGATTTTCCCAATCAGACTAGATTTACCTTTCATTCTCGTCCAAGTAATGAAAGGTGCCAGATACCAGCTAGTTTTAGGAAGCTCTTATTCTATTAGGCGGTATCTTCACAAGGATACTTGGTATAAAGATGAATTATTCTGTTGTGGAGAGACTGCCAGATATTTCAGGCCAATTTATATATATATATTTTATCATAAACTAGCGCACAACGACCAGAAGCGATTTAATCAATCAACCCATGGAACATACTTACTTAAAAACGTACAGTCGAGATTTACGCAGGGATATTCTCCATGTAATTTCTTTATCTAAGACCGATTTGACATTTGACATTTGACATGATCTGCAATAAAAAGTCAAGATTGTGTGCTACATTTACTTCAAAAATAAAACATCGATGTCGATCCTGGTTGAGTGTAGGGATCAGAGTAACAAGGGTTAGATGGAGATAATTGGCTACAGCACAGAGAGATATTTAACACTAAATTGCTTCTCTGTCTTTTGGAAGTACGATAGTCCAAAACTTCGTAAATTCGTATATTTCAACCATCAAACTGTAGAAAGAAGTAAGCGAGCTTAAAATAAGATATAGGTGTAACTGTTAGAGTAATTGATCATGAATATAAAGTAGAAAACAAAGACCAAGTAACTTCAAGTTGAGTATAACTTCGTCTATCCGTTGTGTCTGATATTGAGTTCCTTCGGTGTTTTTGACTCCCAGGCAGGCAGCCTTAACGATCCCATAATGACAATTGTGAGATCAATGCCTTTTACTTACTAGATCCAACCTGTATTCAAGAGCAATTTTATATTAATTCAATATAATATGCGCCAGAGTAACGACTCGGACACGATGATCTCGTGTTAATTAACTTTGAGAAGGTGTATGTGGGAATTCCCAAGGAATACTAACCACATCTCATTGTTCTAGAGAAAGAAATCTAGCTCTGGCTCCAAATAAGAGAAAGGGCAAATATATTTGACTCATAATAAAGGAAGACTGAGTGGGTGATGAAAATGAATGTTACAACTTGTAGTTTCATCGAGGATGTAAGTAAATCGGCGCTATTTCCTAAATTGGATCGTATTTTTGATACCCCTGCGAAAATCTCGGCTGTACGTTTGTTATGGGACAGCAAGACTTTAGTCTCTGCCGCATCACCCGTCATCCGGATGAGTTCCATTATCACGGATCAGATAAGACCTTAAGCGATCCGGATAATCCGGATTGAGTTGGAATGGCATCTACAAAAAAATCGAATGCGGTTCAAACATCAACCAGACGCTTGAAACTTCTCTAATGATTCCTTTTCCTGATAGAAAACCAACAGAAGGTGAGAAGTGAATTATTTTCATGAGCACAGAAGAAATGAAAATATGATTTAGTCTTAGGAGGATTGTTATTAATAAGCAGGTAACTAGGAAATTCGGCCCGGATCGACAGACCCCCCACTATGGTGATGCTACTACAACCTACAACTATCATCGTCCTTAATACTTCTAAAAACATCCATGTCGATTCGGAATAAGTGTAGGGGCTAGAGTGGATCTCAACTATCTTCAGATGGAGATAATTGGCTACAACAGGGATATTCACGATAAATAACTCTGCCGTCTTTTAGAAGCATGAAAGAATCAATTATTGTTGGCTAGTCCAATTTTTTTACGAATTTTGTACAACTCTTCGAATGGTAGGCAATATGCTAGAAATTTACACCGTGAGGTGATGCATGAGAACGGTCAGGTGAGTGGAGCTTAACGAGGATAGTCAACGAACGAACCTATACTTATTCTATATTTATAACAAGCGGGGATCTCCCGGACCGCATAGACGAGGAAGCAAAGCACTCTTTCTTATTAGATCTGACCTGATCAATCTATTGTAGTAGCAGTGGTCGTATGTTGCAGGGAAAAATGATGCCAAACGAATCTCTGTTATCACTTAAGTCTAGGGGCTGGAAGGTACTTCTAGCTGGAACAACTAACTAATGTGGCAGGCTGCGTCTGATCTGGCATCTCCAGCCCCCCTCCCCGAATCATTTGTTTGAAGAGGATGATCTGCGACACCTCTCTCAGTCGTGCATGTCTGCTCATATGTCCTTTACTTGTTTATGTTGACCAAAAAAACATACTTTTCTACCCCTCTCATGATCGAGTTCGACAAGGTTGAGCCAACTTTTCACAAAATGGGCACCAATATAAAGATGGTCGGATGTAGGGATGAAACCATACTTTGGTCCTTTTCAATCCACGGTCTAGAGTATACACGTCTTTTGCTCTTGGAAATTAATAGTTGAGCAGGAAGCTAGTTTGAGATAAACGCTTAACAGTTGCTTGGTTTTAACTCTTGCATACTAAGCTTTCACTGTACCTCTTACTGTTATCTGCTCCAACTCCCTCTGCTGGCGAAAAGTTCTTAAAAATCTATTTCAGAATGATATCAAGGTTACAGAAATCATTGCGACAAGTCAAACAGAAAGTGCGAGGAGAAAAGTCATGTTGTGCATCTCTTCTCGATGTCGCTGGCAATGGACCATTATGTAGCCTTCCAACGGAAATTCTTTTAATAATTGCTAAATATCTGCCACCTTCATCCCTTGCTATTCTGACCCTCTGCTCAAAAGTATTGCGCTACAAGCTGGGAGCAAAATATCACAAAGCGGATATCAGAAACTCTATGGAGTCTTTTGCTCACAAATATCCACCAATACAGTATTTTTTGAAAATCTATTGGACCTATCACCAAAATGCTTGGAGTCCAAGTTTAACACCCAATTTGCCAGAATTAAAAATGTTTCTCTACCTTTTAGCACGAGATTCGAAAAGCGATATATTTTGTTTCCGCTGTGAACGCCAACATTCACCCAATAAATCAGATTGGGTTACACCGTGGAGGCCATGGTCATGGAGTAATTGCGAGTCACTTGATGGGCATTACTTAAGATACTACTATGGTCGTTATTTTCACTTTGAGCGTGCTCAGCTAGCCATGCAAAAACATCGCCTCGGAATATCACCGAGAAAAGAAATTAAGCGCTTGACGGACCTTTCAAGCATTCCAAATTCGTCTAGCGGGATGTGGCCTGATATTAGAACTTTGCGTAGTATGGAAGCAAAAATAATTTCTAATCGCCTTTATGTGAAAGCAGTTCGAAAAAGAATCTATAACATGGACGCTCCTGAAACTATTTATGAAAAAATTCGGAGGCGATTATACATTTGTCCTCATCTGCTCGAGGTTGAGTGTCATGTTAGGAACATCGTTGATGGCTGTTTAGTGCACGATGGACCTCACGGGAATGATGACAAAATTGATGCCTCTACTTTATCTCAATGCAAATATTGTCTTACAGAAATGCGACTGGAATTCATGGAAACAAGAAAATTATTTACTGGCATCCGCAGTGTTATCGTGACCACCTGGCAAGACTTTGGGAATTTGAGCCACCCATCTAACTCTGATTGGATAGCTCATCTAGCAACTGAAATACCGTATTCAGCGGTCAAGTTTCCATTGGGAAGCATAAGAAAGACATTTGAGAGTATTCCACCTACTACCTGATAGCTGATATTCGAGCATTTGAAAAATTCTGGATCTAACATTTATTTACATTACTGATTTGCACCGGAATATCGATATCACTTTACCGAAAGAAATACGATCCGGCAACTACAGCATCATGAACTATAATTGAGGAGTGATACATAAATATCACAGGAAAACGCTGAATAAGGGATCGAGCCTGAGAATCAAAAATTTTGATTGTCACATCTCAAGATTGAGAATCTTGACAAAGCGACCATAAAATTGATTATGACGCGCGTAATCATAAACCGATTATACATGACATATTTTTGACACCCTAAATATTAGATGGAGAAAGTGTATATGAAAATTATGGGTGTATATCGAAATATGTTTTTTTTGTAAAAAAAAAGTAATCAAAATAATCTTTTAATCATATAATAATTACCTGTTACTTTTATACATAAGCCTTAAAACGGAAGTTGATAAAAACTTTAAATAGAAATAATTTCATCAAATCCTCTTTTTCTGCACAAAAATAAAATATCTCTAAAACTTCTCTAAAAATCTTCAAAAATGACTTGCTAACTTTCAATTCCCTGATAATGCGTTTTTGAAGAATTAAAACCTAATCATATACTATAGAGGTATTCAAATAGGTCTTACGAGTATTTACTTAACCTGATTCAACTAATTCAACTTGTTAAAAAGAGATACCAAGACCGTGGGTGGGCTAATAAAAACACTCAATATCATTAAATCGATTTTTGAATAACCTCCCCCTTTTTTTTCACCTTTTCACATTTTTTCTTCTCTAGAAACACAAATCTTGACATAACTTGTGAAACTTAAGAATGTGACTTTAATTTAAGGGGGGAAATTGGGTCATGAAAATCAGATATTTTTTTTTCAAAAGTCACACACACGGTTAGTTCCTACATACCAACCAACAAACCACAATTTCTTTCCTCCGTTGTACCAAATAGTGACATAATTTATGGGGTTTTATTTTTTTATTTTTTTTTTTGAAACCACTGCTATTTTTTTTGTTGCTTCTAAAGCATGATTTGGATATCTTCTCTTCTTTCCCTATTGCCCTCGATTTTTCTTTTCTTTTCTTTTGTAATAGAATTGCTGACAGTTAAACTCCCTTCTTTCTTAACATTTGTTTTCGTTTGATACAGTCAGTTAGTTTGCCAGATGTTCCTGCAAATCAATTCTTCATTGGTTAGTGTTCTTTTTATCCTTCATACAAAGTAAGTGTAGCTCCGGGCGTCAAGTCCTACTTTGCACCTCCACGTGGCGGCGCCTGGGAACCCTTTCTCTCGTTAGAAAGGAGCCAAGCAGGGAGGAAATCATCCTACCCTTCAGGATCCCCATTCATTCTCGCGGGACTCAGTCGCTTCGCCTCTACATCACAACCCCCTATCACCCTCTCTACGAAGCATCCCCACGACTGTCTCAGGAAGTCAGAGTGAAGGGCTCTGCACTTCCAAATACACAAACCCTAATGAAAATAAGCTGGTGGCGCAAGTGGTCAGGTACTGGTTGGACTTTCTAGGAGTGACAGGTTGGATTCTTGTATGGCTTATTGGAGGGG
>PEDP01000310.1:0-28330 GCA_002918395.1 Erysiphe pulchra | reverse complement strand
CATGTCAAAGGTGATAGCAGTTATTTGTAAATTATTTTCTAGCAGTGAATAAAAAGATTTTGAAATAGAGAATAAAAAAATTTAACTTTTGTTGATTTTTTTTACATATTAGGCTATCAAGATATTGATTGATATTACATGAAAAAAGTTTTCATTTTTTATTCTCTATTTCAAAATCTTTTTATTCACTGCTAGAAAATAATTTACAAATAACTGCTATCACCTTTGACATGAGTTAAAAACCATAAGTTGACACGAGTAATGCTACTGTATAAAGATAACGCCTAATGCGCCCACCTCAGCTCCCCTTGCGTGTTCTCACCATTGTTCGAAAAAAAACAGTGGTCAGGACGCCGAAAAATTTTTTTTGATGAAAAAATATTCAACAAGAATAAAACAATATGACAACAGTTTTTTCAATTAATGATTGTTACACATATCATATCTTAGCATATGACCTAGCCTAATACTTGCTGTAATTAGCGCTACAGATAGACATATGCCTAGCTCCAGATGGATGACATGGAAATATAGATATTTTACATACCATAATTAAATTAATCATCTTCTAAAATTATAACTTCAACGGGTTTTTTATGTTTAACTTTTTGTTGCAAGGTATCAGTGTTCTCAAAGAGTGACTTTCTCTCCATAGAATCAGTCAAAGACTTCCTCTTTTCCACTTTTGGATGCCAAGTTCCATTAGGATCTACTCGAATAGACCTAACAATGTCTAGATTTCCCTGTTCTGCCAATTCAGTCCGAACTGATTCAAGATATCCATCAACTTGGAGTTCCCAGGGACGTGCATCACTGCCACAAAGTGGACATTTCCATACATCCACCATACAAGGCTGAGTAGCACGATTAGGTTTGCTAATTCGGGTATGTAGAAAAGTCTCAAGGTCGAAGCATTCACGATGAAGACAATGTTTTCCTCGTGCAGGTATTTCAAAGATACATGTAGTGAAGGGGTCTGCGAGATTGATTGATATATGACTTATTACCATTTCAAAATCATCATCGTTATCAACCATAGATGGAGCCAAACTTTTTTTTATCATTTCCAATGTATGACTGGCTGGAAGTTTGTTGATCTTTTGACACATATCTAGAATCTGTGAATGCTCTAAAATCTCTATGACCTCAACAGCAAGAAGATAATTATGATCCTTTAATTTATTTGAACCAATAATTATTGATACAGTAACTTTATTGGGTAAATCAATGCCATTTTGAAGTACATGCTGAGTTATATCAATGGGTAAGTCTTTGCCATGATGTACCTTGCGTCGTATTTCCAGATGACGAGAATTAATTTCTAGACAAATATTTTCGGGCCAAGTTGTATCTTTTATCATCCACTTATTTTCGGATATTTTTGTCTCGGAACTACCAATTTCAACACAACGTAAGCGGTATTGCAGAGTTCCTTGTTGAAACTCACGAGAGGGAACGCTTCCGTTGCAAGATATTGAGTCGAGTGGAATTTTGATAATCTCTGCTTCTGAAACAGAGAATTCAAATCTTGAAATGAAACCATAAGATAAAATACTAGGAGTAAGGGCAAAACCCATTACTGCTTGGTAATATTTAGGACTGGAGTCTTTTTTTTTTAGTTGCAGAAGATAAAATTGCCGGAACAAGGTACGGAGATCGTAGATGTGCCTGATGTAGAGCATTTAATTCTGGCCGGTTTATTCCTAACATATTGGGAGGATGAACCCAATTTAGTGGGGGTATGATATTACGATTAAGAATTCCGGTTTGTCGATATAATTTAATGTCATCCTTTATTTTACTTGAATAAGATTGTTCAATAGAAGTAGATTGCGTGGAAGTTGGAGTCACATACGATATCACGTTTGAGTGGTTATTAGTCACTCGTGATCCATTGCTACTAATACTATTACTTCTTAGGCTGCCAACCTCTTGCTGTGCTTCATTAGAGGTAACACTTCCACGAATATTTCTAGCTTGAGGTGATGTTTGTCCATCAGATGGGAAACTCCTCCTCTGATTAGTACGATTTGGTACTATAACTTGTTGATTAACGAGACGATTATGATTTGAAAAGATTTGCTGTTGACGTTGTACTGTCTGAAGCTGGGATTGACTTTGAAGTTGGTTCTGATTAATAGGTTGAGCTTGAGTTTGAGCCTGACGATATTGATAAAGCTGTTGTTGCTGCAATTGTTTTTGTTGCTGTTGCTGTTGCTGCAATTGTTGTTGTTGCTGTTGCTGCAATTGTTGTTGTTGCTGTTGCTGCAATTGTTGTTGCTGTTGTTGTTGCTGCAATTGTTGTTGCTGTTGTTGCTGCTGTTGTTGTTGCTGCTGCTGCTGCTGCAATTGGTGTTGCTTTTGCTGAAGCTGCTGCGGAAATGAAGGATATTGCTGTAACTGATGAAATTGCTGAGGGTAATGGGAATATTGAGAGAATTGATTCTGTTGAGATTGAGATTGTAATCCAGGATTCTGCCAGTACCCAATAGACGCAGGGGGCACCTGAAGTGGCACGTTTTGACGTGCTGTAGACCGAGATTGATGTATGGCACTGTTCTGATGTAGAACAGATCCCTGAGAAATTGAGCCAGAGAATAGTCGCTGCCGAGGATCATTTTGTTGTCTAAAACTATTGGTGTTTGAATTTAAAGCTGTGAATTGTAGCGAGCTTTGGTACGGGGTATTCATAGATATTTGATTATGTTGAATTAGGTTTTGCTGAGTATGAGGTTGCTCAAGATACCCTGTATCATCAAGGCCATTGCTATAATTTAATGTGCTTGTTGTTCCTTGTGGGGCTCTGACTTTTTGCTGCTGCTGCTGCTGCTGCTGATGATGATGCTGAATTTTAGGATCGAAAACATTAGGTACAAGCGTAGATGATAGTTGAGAGACTTGAGGGTTTCCTTGAGATCTAGGCGCCTCAAGCGTGACAGGAGTTCTACCACTTGGGGTCAAAAAAGTTGTTGATTGATTATTTATGAATTGGGGAGATGAGATCTTTGGATTAGACATAGACCTAGGATTCTTCCTTTGGCATTGAGTAATTATAGTATTATAATTTTGTAAAATATTATCATTTCGCTCTTGTCTTTCTTGAGAAGGTATTATACTTGTTTCCCCAATTTGCGTCAATAAATTTTGACATTCTGACTGATCTGATTTAAAAATCTGATCCATAGCTTGAATAGTCTCTTCATCTCGAATTCCTAGGCTACGTCGACTTGAAGTAAAGAGTATTCTTTGAAAAATGGGTGAAAGAACACCTAATTTGTTTACAAGTTCTTCGGCAAGAAGGGGGGCCAGCCGAGTCTTACACTCATGCATCAAAGGGTACCAATTAGTTGAAAGCTTAATAACACAGTTTAAGACATTGATGTAAGTTTTCCTACAGTTGTCTGAGGTCTCCAAAAGTTTAGTTAATGAATGCGGAAATTCTGCAAACCATCTTTTGTGATTTGGAGCTAGCTGATTATTTTCATGTATAATCTTTGCAACTATTCTGAAACCTATCTGTAAAGAGCCTATGTTAGAAGCTTCAGGAATACTAAGTACCTCCTCGCGTCGAAAGTCCCAAAGTATGTAAATTTGGTGGAGTATTACATAAAAAAAATCCTCTACTCTGCAGGCTTCTATAAGTAGTTGAAATCTAGGTCGCTCCAAACCAGTATTTAGACTCTCTAGACCACCAACAGATTTGAGCTGAGCTTCAATCATCGTCAATTTGCTTTTAAGTGTAAATCTACTACTCTGAGACGGAGATACCATAGGACTAGCTTCTGTAACAGTAATTTCATTTCCGGAGCTATCTTTGTGAGTTTTTAGGGCTTGATTATTAAACTTTGAAGATATGATAGGAGATTTAATTTCTTGAGGGGCAGAATTTGAGAAAGTTTGGTGGTCATTGTTTAGTGATTGGGTGGACATAGAAATTTCGGACTGAGGTACTGCATTGACTGCCCTTGCTTGGTCTATATTTAACTGACCCAGGGAGTCTAGAGCCTCTCTATTTTCTGCATGTATTTGAGGTTGGGATCTTTGTATAAGTTCGTAAGAACCTAGTGATTTCGAAGGTGAATCTTGAGAAATTTTTTCACTTGACAAATCAAGTTCTGATGAATTCTCACATAGGTCTATGGATAATCCCTCTATCGGTTTAATATGTAGTTGTGCTGGCGGACCTACACGTAGTTCTGTTACCGGTTCGACGCGTAGTTCTGTTACTGGTTCGACACGTAGTTGCGTTTCCTTTTCTAATTTCAGTTCGGTCGGTAGCTTGGCCTTTAATTGGCTAGGTACTTCTTTTAACACTTTTGTACCTGGCACTATAGTTAGCTCTATATTTGATTCTTCTGGCGGTTCTTTTCGCAAGGTTGTAGTTAACTCTGCATCTGCATCTGCATCTGGCTCTGGCTCTTTAGGCAGCTCTCTTTCTAGCTCTGTCGTTAGATCTGTAGAGGACTCTGATACCGGTTCCAGGGTTTTAGGATCGACAATTTTTGATGAATGAGATTGAGAATTGTCCGAGTTGAGGTCCGATAATGACTGAGAAATATTAATGACTCTTGAATTTGGTGGATCTATCAGATTTGTAGCAGCCGTGGGTATATCTTCGTTCACTTTATTTTTGTTTTGTAGAAGTTCTTCAGATCTAACTACGTTCGTAAGATTTGAAGTCTTTTTACCTAAAGACGCTACCCTTGTTCTGTTGTTGAAGACAAGGGAAGATATACTATCGTTGACTAATAAGCTGTTGCTTAACAGTTTTCATAAGGATAACAAACCTTGATGAGCTTGAACCTTGTGATAAGGCTGTAACTGCTTGAGATGATCTAGGAGTTGGTCGCACTGGTGTTCCTCCCCTAAGCATCCAAGGTTTTTGTCGAGATGATCCAAAAAACGTGTTTAAAGTAACATTCGACCTTTCAACCTCGCGCTCATGTAGCTTGTCTGGATCAGACTTATCACCGCTCATTTCTTGCAATTGATAAATCGTTGCAGGTCAGAAAAATACGGATGATTCATTTCTAGATGGTCCACTTGGACCAGACGCCTTGTTCGAAACCAGTCTCGGTACCGTCTGTAGATTGGTATCATAAAGCTCTTTCACTCATTGCAAGATGAACTACAATTATCATATAAAATATCTGGTATCTTCTTCCATACAAAGGTCAGGTGTCTGCCTCCAAAATAGAGATATCTCTCGAAATTATATTCGTTTGCGCATGGACGCCTGCTTTACTTTATAACATTAGTACATATCGTAATGCAAATTTATAATGGATTATTGTGAGCAAGGAAATAATATTTATTTTACTCGATAAGAAAAGTCAAATGGTCGAACACCTATCGATGCTGTGAAGAAGAGCTTCTGTTCTACAAATTTCTTATGATCAATTACGTGGGGGGATAAAGTTCGAAGATGGGGATAAAAGATCAGGGGTTGCTATGATGCTACCCATAAAGCTTTTCCATATTTATGACTAACCGCATTGAGTCTCAGCACAATTAGAACCTTGAAACTTACACCATAGCTGTTCGCCCTCGACTTTGTATCGGTTTCCCCCTCCCAATAACAATAATCCCTTCTCCTTGCGGTGGCACTTTTCGTCTAACTGCCCTTCTCCCCGTCTTACGTACGATTTCAATTGAGATTTCTAAGTCACATCTGTCCATTATCAAGTTCTTGCCGGTCACGCATAGTTTCTGCATGCATGTTATTCGGTCGCCAGCGAACTTTAGTCTTGCCTTGGATTTATTCTAAATTTTGGTGAATTGTAATAAAATAGCGATCTTTCTGATTTGAATGCCAACAACTATATCCAGTACCCAATTTTCACTTGTTTCTAGACTTCAATATTCTCGCCAAGATTCTCTCTCACATAAGAATCTTTTTACACTTATCTAATCGAATTTGATGTTTTTGGAGCTAGCAGCTGATCCCAGTTGCGATATTTTTAAGCTCTCAGATGTTGTGTTGAGTTGAACAGTACCGCTAAAAGGGATATGAAACATCCGTTTTGAAAAGAGATGACATTGCGAGCAGTTGAGACTATGGGAGCTCCTGAACCTGGTCATATTTTGCTTGTAGTTCGTAAGTCAATACCATACATCATCAGATGCGATTGATTGTGTCATATGATCGCCAGAACAAACTGCTCCTATCTCAGGCGCGTTATAAATACAATGATAAATAAAGTGCTGACCAAGAAATAACACAGATGATTTTTCCGCCCGTAGCTCAGACGAGTTGAGCTTGTCCAAGGGAGATCGTGTTGAATTGATTGAACGTGATGATGATTTTGGGGACGGATGGTTTTTAGGCCGTCATCTACTAAATGGAAAGAGTGGCCTCTTCCCAGAAGGTACAGTAACTACGTCCCCCAAATTTACGTATGCTCAATTCGAAAGTATATACACGAATAGCTCCTCGAGGATCTTTGATATGTTCTCCAGCATCATCTTCCATACAAACCTGTCCGCCTACAATCAGGAAACCCAGTATCACAGCTCCTCCACACGCAACTTTTATTGGGGAAAATAAGTCTTCCTTACCATCAGAATCCCTCAAAATATCAGATGCTTCTCGAATACAATCAACCCTTGGACCACAAGGTATTGTGGTTTCGTCAAACTTAACAAATACTACACCTGAAGCCACATTACAAACAAAAAGTATCTCAATTAACATAAAAGGTCATCGCCAAGATAGTCCTGTGATGAATGAGACTTTGAGTGTTATTGATGAACACATAACGGACTTAAAATCCCCTCATGCAATCGTTGACAGAGATAGACAGATACATAGTGACTCTGGCAGTGAGTATAGCAGTCAGGCTGATCAAAGGTTATCATATATCAATGGAGAAGAGACTGATCAAGATGAGGAGGATATCATATTCACACGCGAACAGGTTGCAAGCTGGACCTCTGAGGAAGTCTCGGAGCATCTGTTCACTAGAGGGGTGGAGCCTAAGCACTGCGAGATTCTTAGAGACCAGGAAATTACTGGAGATGTTCTACTTGATATGGATCAAGCCACAATCTTTCTCAAAGAATTTGACTTTGGCTCTGTTGGCCGAAGACTAAAAACTTGGCAAAGGATCAAATCTATACAAGATGAAGTTGGAGGTGAAATCTCATCAAAGAGAAATACTTCAAACTATATATCAGAGCCTGGGGAAGAGAGTAGTCGGAATAAGAGTAGAGGTGCAAACTCGTCTAATACGCTTCCCAGAATATCGAGTGTACATGACAGGCAGACAATTTCATTAAATCCACGCCTCTCAAATCAAAATTCCCTCTGGACGGAATCTGCGCAAGCATTACCGAATATGTCGAAGATTTTTCATGAGATTTGTCATTCTGATGGAGATAAAACACGATACCCTATAGGCTCTCAAGATCAATACCATTCTCGACAAAGTTCATCAAATCAAGCTGCTACAAACCTTCTTGGTGGTAATTTATCTGGCTCTATGAAGCCCCCTACACTTACTTCTCATGATAGGACACAAAAGAAAAGAGGGTCGTTTGATAGAAATTGGACGATGCAGAATTCTAACTCATCATCTTATTCAGGTCAACAATCATCATCGATAAACGCAGAATCAACCAAAAAATCCCTAGCTTTGAGCTCTATTGATAACTTATTTAATGTTAAAAACTCAACTTCTTCGATCGATTTACTTGAGTCTAACTTTTTTCCAAGTAATGAATTAGAGAACGGAGCAAGAAGTATTAGCCGAAGACGAGATAGTCTAACTATGAATATCACATCACAATCACGACGATCTAGCCTAGTTGAGGAACAAAAATTACGGAATTCACCAGCGCAGAAAGTGCATTCAAGATTTGGAAGCATTGATTCAATAAGAGATGCACCACCTCATTCTGCTGCTGGAAAATACTTCAGTATTGGCGTGGCTAATACTCGACGGACACCCTCTGAAACTTCTATTTCTACATCATCTAGGGCATATTATTCAAAGGATCAGTCATTATCTGCCTCTCCAACAACTATGAAACTTGAGGGTGAACCTGTGAGATCATTTGATGCTCGGCAAGATAAAAATGATTTCATAACAACTATAAAATCTGCTTCCAATGGACGTTTTGGTCTCCGTGCGATATCAAGCGCTGTTACAGGCCATGAAAAATCACGCGCAATTAAACCTCCATCCGATCTGAACCTATATCCGCCTCTAAAATTCTCTCCAATTCAGTCGCCCCCAAGGACTGGCTCGAGTACTCCATCAGGAGGATTTAGCTTTGATCTCGAATCACCTGATCCAAAGGGCGCAAGTACTCATTCAGCGATAAACAGTAATGGTCGTATTAAAAAGAAAACCAAAAAGGAAACAAGCGCTTATATCTGTGGCCTTGAGAAAAAGAAACCTCACGAAGCCATTTTGAGTGCAGATTACAGCGGTTGGATGAGGAAAAAAAGTACTAATTTGATGGCGTCATGGAAGCCACGTCTATTTATATTAAAAGGTCGCCGACTCTCATACTATTACAGCGAAGATGATGAGGAAGAGAGAGGGTTAATTGATATATCCTTTCATCGTGTTTTACCCGCTGATAATGATCGACTTACTGGCCTTCATGCAACTCTGACCGGTGCTACAAATACAAAATCTCATAGCATGGATCATAATATTTCTACAATTCAGACAGCTATGGAATCAGAATCTACGTTAGACAAAGGAAACGATTCCGTTTTTATCTTTAAACTTGTCCCACCCAAAGCAGGGTTGCAGAGAGCTGTTACATTTACGAAACCAACTATACATTACTTTGCGGTACCTAACATCAAACAAGGACGTCTTTGGATGGCAGCACTGATGAAAGCAACTATTGAACGTGACGATACTGTCCTCCTCAAGTCAACATATCAACAAAAGACTATCTCTCTCACAAAAGCCCGGGCAATGAGACATCGTCCTCCTGCACTAAAGGATGATAGTAATGTAGAGACCATGAAAAGTACTGAAAATGACGAGAATTGCCTAGATATTTCAGGAATTGTTTATCATACAGATCCCTTGGAAGGTGATAGTGGTGTTTCTGGTGTATCAAATTCCAACTCAAATATGCATGCATGAAATAACAAGTTGGGGGGTAGGAAGCGATATGATTTGATTTGGTCTGATTTGACTTTAGGGTAGCAATCAAATCAAAAGTTTTTCCAATTGAGTCGAATTAAATTAGTTTTAAGTCTAATCAAATTACAATCAAGTTCGTAACTTAAAACTTATGTGATCTAAAATTTTTGATCATATAAATGTTTAGGATTTTACTCTTACATTTTATTATTGGAGACGACAAATAAAGTCTCAATCTCCCCTGAGAGCTATTGTATAGCATTAATCTCCATAGTATTTTCTACTGATACCTGGTCTACCGGCTCAAGGTCACACTATAAATTTCTACTAGCTAGTAGTATTCGCCTTTATTTTCAACACAATACTAAATTAGTAAGAAATTCAGCTAAATTTGCAACTAGATATGCAACTTCGGCCCTTTTAACTTGGTTCCGGACTTTTATTTAGTAGAGGACTTGGTACAGGACCCTTTTTCTTATAAAACTCTTTTTAATTATTTGTCATCCTCTCCCTAAACGATAGCCATTCTCATTCGCATCCACATATTCCCCGCCTGCCTGCCTAGTTTTTATACTGGTCAATCAACCCCTTGATCTGACTGGACGGGACGTTAAAAAGCATCAAAAAATAGATGCGATGCATTATGCGATTTCATGTCTGCTTTGCTTTTTTTCTCTCAAGTCCGCACCAGCATTTATGGAGGGTTTTGTATGACGATGTGAGGTAACGTAAATCAAAAAAAAAAGAGATCTTAATAAGAATAGTAATAATAACCGTTCTCGATTCGCTATTAATTTCCTTTAAACTACTAAAATTGGATATCTTACTACTTAAGTGTCTGAGAAGTTCTGGGAGTCAATACCTTTCAGTCTATCAAAATAAGTAGTCACATGACGACTCGCTTACAGCTGCACAACTCACAACTCGTGTAAAGAGTGTTATCATGAAAACCTAATTTATCACATCAAGTCAATGCGCATCATATTTACATGCACTTACACATTATTTCATGCAAAGGGCGTTCCAATATCAAATTGCACTTACATGATGTTTACAAAAAGAAGGGAGGTTGTGGATGAAGAGGGCTGGACACATGTGATTGATAGAATGCAAAGGGCACCGAAAACTCAAAATAAAACCCCAGTTAGCTCTCCTTCACACACAGGTGATTTTGAGGTCAATAGCATTCCTTATATCAATCGCAACTTGGAAGAAGTAAAGAGAGACTTTTTCTATTGGCAGAAGCAGTGGGATGAAAGTTCAGCCTGTTTCGAGTTACGGGAGAAAATTTTGTCCCGGAATGAAATATGCAAGATAAAAAATGTAGTTGTGTTGGGGATAGGTAGTTTACTGAGTGCGAGAAGAGAAGCTAGAAGGTGCAGTGCTACCCAGTTAGCAGCGGTAAAGACTATTTTACGAGTAATCGATGATGAGACAGTTCCTGTCATAGTGCAAGATCCCCAATACGTTAAAATGGACCAGGAATTTCTCTCACATCTAGGTTGGACTGTAGTTGAGAACCCAAAGGCATTTGAGATGATTAGCATTAATAGTCTAGTTTTTGCTGTGCATTGTTATCGAAGTCTTTACTGTACAATTGCGAACGGATGTAGACCAGCCATTTTGATTGGCACTAAATTAGAGAACTTTGAGAAACTCGAGTTGTATGATAAGTTTTTAATACTTTTTTGCTAGGTTTTTACTAATATAAACAGCAGTTCCCAGAAACCATCAGCGGAATTGAATGTTTTGAAAAGTATGATCGAAGGTTTTTTTGACGAAACGGATTTTCCGCAAATGAGAAATGATTTCTCAGATACAAAGATCTTCTGCCGGAAAGCACCCCAATGACGTCACTGTTGCCATATATTTATAAATAAAATGTACGGTCGGATGGCTTTGTGGTATAGCATCTGAGCCTTTTTCCCATGAACAGCGAGTATAAATAGCCTAGCTAGGCACTTACTGTGCCTGCTTGAGGCAGGAGATCAAGAGTTACCATCTATTCCGCAGGGGACAATTGCAAGGTGGAAGAGGCTGGCTGCTGGCACATCTGAGTAACCTAAGGCTTGCGAAGATATTTTTACAATAAATAGGGTTTTAATCCCATGTTTATGAACTGTCTATAACCTGGGTCTAAGACGCTTATCTCAGGTTCTAGACAGTCCATTTGGTGTTTCCAATCTTTGGAAACAGGATTCACGAACAAGATCTTAACGCCCACCACAACAGATAGATACAAGCTCTTTTTAGCTTTACAATTGCGCATATCTAGACCCGACTTTTTTCCCCCGATGATGCCCTAACCAAGACTGTTAAACCATTTACTTATCTTTGAACATTCAAGGAATTTCAGAAGGTGTAGATTTCCACGCTTTTATCGATTTACACTTCTGGTGCAAAACTTATATAAAGAGGGTAGGGCCCCGACTTTGATAGGCATTTGATGTCTAAATTGGGCATAGTAAGGTAATACCGGATTAGGTCTAGTCCCAACGCATTATCTTAAAATAAACCCCGCCACTACGCAAGATCGCATAGCAACTTCCCCCCACTTTCTTATTTAAAGTTTGAGCTGGATTAAATACTTTTGTCAACTTCCCCGGACTATTGATCACGACTTGAGAAATAAACATTTTCAAACTGTATTTTCAATGTCCTTCATACATACATCTAAAAGACCCATGTCGATTCGGGTTGATTGAAGGGAATAGAGCGGATCTTAACTAGAATTAGATGGAGATAATTGGCTACAACAGGGATACTTCATGCTAAATTGGTTTACCGTCTTTTAGAACAGTATCAAGGACAGTGATAGTTCAACCTCTCCAAAAAGCCATTTTTAACATGTATTAATATCCAGTAAGAATACAGAGGATCTTTGATCGAAAATCCAAAGCAAAAGAATTGTAATCACAAAGGACGAAAATGTTTGTTGGAATAAATTTGTAAATTAAAAGAACGAAAACATCTTGATTGGGGGAAAAAATCCTTTAAGAGCCTTGTTTGTCAAACTAATAGCGCAGGCCTGCCATTAGTTTGAATTTTTTGAATTTGCTCATGATTTTGAAGCGTTAAACATTTAAGGTGAAACTATTTTTCAACATTCACCTTTTTGCCTCCCTTGGGGCGAAAGACGCGCAACGAAAGCCTGGCCTGTAGCGAGCCGCTGTTAGTAGTTTGATTATCAATTTTTAAGGAAAATAATAAATAGTTTTTCACTTGGCTAAGCTATTATATGCGTAACTCATACCTGGCGTGTTATTTGCATGTAGAAGCAACAATTTATACACTGAGCATAATTAGAGCGCTACCATGTGTGTGTATACATGAAAAGAGTTTGTTGTACAAATCTTCAAATATCGAACCCAAACAGTTTTATCTTAAGTATAAAAATCCAATAGTTGAGAGAGAGTGAGAGAGTAGAAACTAACATACATTTACAGGCTTAGATTTATTAGTGTTTGGGTGATATGTGAAGGCTAAGTGCCATCAAATGAGTAATTTATTTTTTTTCTAGGTTTCATTGAATGTTTTCCTATCTGTATTTCTTTAAACCAGATTTCTATAAACTCAAAAATGAGTATGTCCGAAGTACAAAAATTTAGTTTAAACTCTTAATTTTAGTTTACTTTGGGGTGACACCCATGTCAATCAATATAAGCGAGAGAACACCCGTGCTCCTCAGGCACAAACCAGTGTCCACGACGCGAATCACAAACTACGCGTAACAAATTAAGCAACCTATGCTACAATCTTATCAACCATTTTTATTTCTCAATTGCTCATAACATGTTTAATACTTCTGTGTCACGATTCAAAATCTATGTTTATGCTACTTTTACATGTTTAAAGCTGCATTGTATGTATCCTTTATGTCGACACAAATAACATCTTTGTAACAAGATAATCTTTTGTGTCTATAGATTGCAAAATAGAATGTTACATACATAAGCGGCTTTAGCTCACTTGGGAGAGCGCCAGACTGAAGAATGACTTTGGTTTATTGTAATCTGGAGGCACTGTGTTCGATCCACAGAAGCCGCAAGTAATTCACTTTTTACTTTTTTGTAATATCTATCTATCGCTATGCAACAATTCCCAACGCAACTAATATACAACAAGATCTGCCAGGATCCACACCATATCGTAAGTTGCCTTCCTTGTAAGCCTAGATAAGATTTTGAAGCAGATAAAACTTATGTTGCGGCATAGCTAATAAAAATATCATGTCGAGGTCACAGGAAAGAAAATTGATTCTCAAAAAAACAATTCAGTTTTGAGGAGAATACCAACCAGTGTAGTGTAGATGAGGTAGGGCTCCAACACTTTACACTATACATAGAGGTGTCGTATTTTCGAAGCTCTAAGCGTTGCTCTTTCGAATGAATTATCGCGTCCTGGTCCTCCAGCCATTTTTTTTCCAAGAATCATCGGATACGTGCTGTAGGGAAGGTGAGATGTAACAAATAAATTCTACTTAACAGGGGTCTTCAAATATCTCTTTCAACATCATGCTTAAGTATCTTGTTTAAGTCTCTTGCTAAACTTTAAACTTTACTCCCGTCAATTGAATTCTTTGCACAATTGGTGGTAATCTGATTCCTTACGAAATTCCAAAAGCTCACAAACATGTTCAGATATTTATCGCCACATTTTTATCAATTTTTATTCAATTGAATTAATTTAAATTGACATAACTGTTGTATTTGTTCCCAAATACAAGATTCAAATTATTAATTAGGAAAATAAATGTTGATGAAAGAAAGTTATGGGCGTTATGACTGTGCTGAAATAGAGTTGAAAAATCACCTCTTTTTATTTCTCTCATCACTTTATCTCTCCCGCATGTAATTACATAAAAAAAAGTGTTAAATTCGGATTTGAAGAATGAATAATTTAAAGAATTTTTAAAGATATTTTTTTCTATTTGCATGTAGAAGCAACAATTTATATACTGAGCACATTTAGAGCGCTACCATGTGTGTGTATATATGAAATGAGTTTGTTGTACAAATCTTCAAATGCCTTCAGCAGAAATGTAAAAAACTAACAAGCGTAGTCCTTGATTACTAAGAATGACTAGTTTTCGTCAAAGTGAATATCGATGTCGTTGCCGTTATTTATAGATAGATATTCACTGAAAGTATTTCCAGGACGTCGTCATTTTTTGATCAATCATGCCATTACCAGCCTGTGTCTGGTGATTTAGTCTCTCTTTCGTGTTGTTGGGCTCTCAAATCCTGTAGTTTTTCGGTGTCATGTATATTATTCATTTCCCACCGGATCCAAACTTCTATTGATGACGCCTAGCAGTTTTAAATATTATATGTGAGCAATAAATGCTATTCACCTCCGTACCTGCTGATAATAAATTTTTCACCTGTAAAGCCTGTATGCTCGTGATGGCCTCAAATAATACTTATGGTGAGGATCTTGATGAAGTAAAAGTTCTTTTCATTTTTATTATTAAGAAGCTATATTCATACTAAAAAAAACTAGACTGGTATCGTTGATATTGATGATATCCAAGCTCATGGTTTTTTTCATCGGTTACTGCTCCAAGAAAGAATCTTATGAAGGCAGGAATCGGTGCCGCAGATATCCTTAAGTTAAGAGCCAATAATATATGTACGGTGGCAGTGAGTCTTTGGCCAAACTTACGATTTTTTATTATTGATATCATCATCAGACATTACTCAATACAACTACAAGAAGACTCTTAAGAATTAAAGGGTTTTCTGACACTAAAGTCGAGAAGATCAAAGAGGCAGGTAAAAAATTGGTGGTAAGACTCCCAAAACCGTAAATTCTATACTTAAGGGATTATAGCTAATATTCGATAAAGCCTACTGCTTGTGCTTTTATCACTGCTTCTGAACTTAAAGAAATACGTAAGAAATGTATCAGAATTTCGACGGGAAGTAAGCAGCTTGATACAGCATTAAATGGGTATATCATTTTTCTATTCGTAAAATTTAGTTCTGATTTTGAAAGTGGTTTTCAAACAATGAGCGTATGTGAAGTTTATGGAGAGTTTAGTAGGTTCCAAGAAACTCTCTTCAAGTGAAGTTGTACTAAATTTAACTTAGGATGTGGCAAGACCCAATTAGCACATACATTAGCAGTTACAGCTCAACTTCCAAAAGTGAGTAAAATCTTCACTATAAAGTTAAAGTAACCAAATTGGATAGGAAATGGGTGGAGCCGAAGGAAAGGTTGCATATATCGGTAATTCTGAAAAGTTCCCATCCATACAAATATCTAATACAAACATAGATACAGAAGGGACATTTCGTCCAGAAAGAATCCAGGAGATTGCCGAACGCTTCGGAGGTAATTCTTCATCCTTAGAATCGGGTCTAGTTCTAAAAATCATAGTTGATCCGGATCAAGCGTGTGAGAATATTGCTTTCGCACGTGCAGGAAACACTGAAGTTAGGCCAAAGTTGTCTTACTATGCATCAAGATTGACAAAGAATAATAGATGCAAACTGAACTTCTGGAAAGTCTTGCGGCAAATTTTGCAACAAATCAATATCGTCTCTTAATTATTGATAGTATTATGGCTCTATATCGCACAGATTTTGTTGGCCGAGGCGAATTATCTGAACGTCAACAAGCTCTTGGAACTTTTCTTCGCAGATCGGCTCAAATGGCCGAAGAATTCAACATTCTTGTCTTTATGGTCAGTCTCAAATTAAGTCCACACCAAGTTTCTGACTTTTTAGACAAATCAAGTTATGTCTGACCCAGGCGCCATGTCGTTTGCCGGAGTTGACGGACGTAAGCCCGCAGGTGGTCATGTTCTAGCTCATGCCTCTACGACAAGACTACTCTTGCGAAAAGGTCGTGGAGAAGAACGTGTGGCAAAAATAATGGACTCTCCAGGTTTTAAAAATCTTATCTCGTTTTAAACACCAGCTAATAGCTTCGTGCAGACTGCCCTGAGCGTGAAGCTACCTACATCATCACGGCTGGGGGCATCAGCGATCCAGAAAACTTCGTCAAGTAACGATGTCTAGGATCTTCTCATCTCCGAGCTCGTAACTCCAAATCAAACCGCAATTAAATATATGCTGATGTTTCCCTGATTAAACTTTTATCTTCAAATAGTTTTTCAAAACTAGATTCTAATCAGACGTGATAGTGCCTTCCTGTTTTAGTTTTAATTTTAACCAATAAACAATCGCGACAAGAAAAGAAAAGAAAAGTAATATGACTACTCTGACCCGTTTCTGTATGTTGTGCATGGAGTGACTTAGTTATGCGTAGGAAGATAAGAGATTAACGGTATATCACAGACAAGGTCCCATATTTGCACTAAACAGCCATTTTTATGTAGGCTTATATGAATGCAAAAACTAAGGGATCTTGAGTAATATTCAAACTAGTAAATAAGTAATAAAGGATCAAAAAAATATCAGTAAGTGATTTATATAACAAAATTACAAGATCGGACACTCACTTAGCATAATAATGAAGCGAGTTGGACATGTATATAGATAGATAGCTGCTTTTTCCTTCATTTTGAAAATCACCTTACCTAATTCTTATCAATATCATCTTTTAAAGCATCAATCTCATACTTAATACTTCCTCGAGTATTATATCCTGTTTCTTATCTCATAACTATAACACTTTTTCCTAGAAGCAATCATCTTGCTCAAGAAATTCAATCGGAAATTCAATCTTTATTTTACCTCTTCGTTTATTAATATAGAACATCATATTTTTGGGTTTTTATACGTAGTAGTTCAGAACACACATTAAATATAGCAAATCTCTTACTATTATCAGCAGTGCAGTGCGTATTTCCAGACTTTCGATTAAGCTTTGCATAGCTTTAAATGGGCATTTTATCTTTGAACTCTATGTCTCACTAGGCCGGGCAAAACGGTCATTTTTTTTAAAGAGAGTATCATTTTCCCCGGTGAGAAAACAAGCAAATACCCGTCACCACTGTACACCTTTCTTGTCTCTATCTTAGCGTGAACTGAGGCCCGAATCGATGCTCCCTCGCTGCGGCAAAAAGGGTTATAAATAGCTACTGATTGTATTTCTTGAGGAAAATCGTAGAGTTGAGCTGTAGACGTTAGAGTGAAAGAAATCCTAAATTGTCTAGTTTTGCTATTTTTTTTGGTCAGATATTGAAATTCTTGCGAAAAAGATAGAAAAGTGTCGGATTAATTAGCGTTCATGATGAAGGACTTTAGTGCATCTGGAGATGGATGATATTATCACGTGATACAATGTATTGATAATTTCGTGCGTAAACTTAAGGCTAGATAGAAGAACGATAATTACAATCCTACGTCTTTGCATACCACCGTAATATTGCGTGTTTGTACACTTGAATTACTTTGATAACTCACCACTTAGCTCGACCAATTGAGAACTTCGATCATAAAGACTCTTTGACGATGCTTCGCAGTATCAGGTTCACTACTTGTCCAATCGCCACCATACGAAGTTCAAGCAACCGATCTCTTGCACCCACTGTTCATACAGCTATTCTACAACAGTAGTAATCTAGGCTAGTCTAATCTATTGAAATATAATTCTAGTGAAGGTGATGAACATCTAAAGATAAATACGGGGGTTTGATAGCGGCGAGTAAGCAAGCATGTACTATTCGTATTATGTTAAAGTACTTGCTTATCGATCTAAAACGAACAGGAAATAGTCTTTATATACATAATTGTACAGGAGTATCTTTCACGCATTACATAATCTAATTTACACCTTAACGCCAAACACAATTCAATGACAGGGCGTCAAGTCCTACTCTGCACCACCACGTGGTGGCGCCTGGAGACCCTTTCTCTCGTTAGAAAGGAGCCAAGCAGAGAGGCAATCATCCTACCCTTCAGGATCCCCATTCATTCTCGCGGGACTCAGTAGGCTTCGTCTCTACATCACAAACCCCTATCACCCTCTTTACGAAGCATCCCCACGACTGTCTCAGGATATCAGAGTGAAGGGCTCTGCACTTCCAAATACACAAACCCTAATGAAAATAAGCTTGTGGCGCAAGTGGTCAGGTGCTGGTTGGACTTTCTAGGAGTGACAGGTTGGATTCCTGTATGGCTTATTGGAGGGGACTGCGGCTGCTCGTCGAAAAAGAGTACGGGAGGAATGGCTGAGGTTTTCTCCTGACGAGTTTTTCCCACTGGGTTTTCTCCTTAGCTTTTCCCTCAGTCTGTGGCCTTTGGGGTCATAGTGAATACGTTCCTACCCATTCGACCTAATGTAACTAGCATTTGGATGGTGTATTGGGAGAAATTAAGCACCGGGTGGGCATTGCTGTAGTTTGGAGGATCATCTATTCTAGATGTCTTCCATACGTGTCATGTACAATGTACGCTAGCTAGAGCCGACACGATAAAATATAAACTAAACTAAACAATTCAATGACATGCGACTGTCCATTATCTCTACATAATCTTAAATTCGGTTGACACCAGTCCGGCGTAGTCAACCGAAAGAAAGATGTAAGAAGACTAATTGCATTTGGTGGTGAAGACAAGAAAGATGATAGAAATTTAATGATTGTGACCAGAGATAAGTTTGGACTTATTTTTGGAGGCCCAACCTTAATTTATTCTTTATGAACAGTAGGAATGTGTACTCAAAATGATGCAAAACTGAAACTCAATGAGTAGAACGCCCAAGTTTTGATCAAATGGATTTTGTGATTCAGTAATTAAGTCGTAACTCCAGGATAACAATGGAACTATAAAATCGATGTCTCAAGTGATCATCAGATACAACATCTTTTCACTACTTATCCTCAATCAATTGAACTCACTGAACTCAATCAAGATGTTAGGATATTGTATTAGTTGATAACACATATAAAAACATATAAATTTCACCTGCCACTCCTTCGGTAAGTTATGATGTAAAGTATACTATTTTGTATTGTTAACGTGGTTATATTAAGGTGTAGTAAGCTAAGGAATGAATGACATTCGCTTGCTTCTAGGAGGAAAAACCTAGGATTTGATATGGAAATTCTAGTGTATTCAGGAGCTCGGGATCAACCTTTCGGTTATGGTTATGAAAGATGGCCAAGCTCAAAAGAATACTCCAGAAATCGTATTTCCCAATACACCAGCTCTGCTCTAAATCTAGCATTCGAAAACGTGTGTTCTTTCTTTCAAAATTGCAAGAGTATAGTTGGGCCCAAACACTGGCCAAGATGGGAGGCAGTTTGGCGTGATGTTACTCATACGGATATGATCGAGCGATTTAATGATCGATGGCTTGATTTTCAGGTTAAATATTCAATTTCTAGTACTCAACTATGCGAAGCATATCTTAAAAGGAGTGGTTGAAATCCAGCCAACATGAGCGTCTACTTCGTGCCTGGAAAAATCAGCATATTTACTTCGGGTTACGATTTACTTCTCGAGCCAAAAGTGCATATGTTTAAGTTAATAGGGCATGATCAGAATATATAGTCAATTTAATGAGTATTTCGGGTTAATTCATTGTATCTAGGGAATCTATTGAAATTAGTCGCAACTAATAAGCTCGACAACCATAGAAATGGAAGTGATGCATGAAACGGTTATCCTAATGCTGATTGGAAAGAGCAGTGGAGAGAACAGGGGAGAGGGGTAAGAAAATAAGAAAACGGCGTAAGAATTTGATGATTCCCAGAATTAATCAGTCAGAACTAAAATCCGGCGTGGATTGACCAATTAGATGGAGTAATTTTATGGATTTTATAGCCCTGGTTTCTTTCGGTGATAAATTTTCTAGTGCTGATTGGAGTTTACAAACTCTAGCTTGCTGTAGATCCTAGTACCGACAGGGCACAGGTATCTATCTAGTGGAGCAGGGCAGGGACGTAATAAAATAAGGAAAGGGGGTAAGAATTTAATGATTCCCTGTATTTATCAGATTAAACATTCTAACTCATTATTTTCCAATAGTTTTAGATAAAATCATTTCTACCGACTAAAACATCTTTCAATGAATAGTCAACCAATATCTCCGTCTCGAGCACCATTACTGTTTATTCCTAACAACTGATCATATAACTTGATCCGTATCTGTGTACTATTTCGCAGACTATCTGGTTTTGTGAGGGAGATTATCGAAGTAATGATTTGATGGTATAATGATGTAATGATCGATGATCAAGAGATGGCGTCTGTGCGTAATGTTGTTTTACCCCTTCATGTATATATAGATAGTTTAGTACCCAGATATCAAGGGAGCAGAACGTTCGTTTTCATACCTTATTGATCAATTTGTTAATCAGTCTGATTTCGCTATTCCAAGTAGAAACCAATACTAATTCGTGATGTCACAAATTAGGAGACTTGGACTTGTTTAGTTGGTAGAGGAGAGGTCGAAGAGCTAGCTGGTTTGAACTTGAAGTGACACGACCAAACCTGATATAGTACTGTACTCATTAAAAGTTTGACCACCGTGTGCTAAGGATTATCTATTTTCTTTCTTGTACTATACTTGAGGTGATGTTCAAAAGAAACAAATCGCCACCCTATTATTTGCTTCTGCGTCCACCATGCACCCATCAAACTAACTAATGTAATTGTGATTACTGAACAAAAAAAAATCACCATATATACATTAACTTTAAATCTTTAACATATTTATCATTCCTACTTTCAGTGCATCTTCCTATAACTTCAACGCCGAATCGAAGAGATTTGCCTGACGAATTAATGTAGAGAATACAACTGATGATGAAATCATCGGGTACATTAAGCTTAAGAATTAGCAATACAAGCGAGAGAAATGGTTTGACGATGATCTATGGGAAACCTTTGCCTATGATTTTGAATATTTCAATCTTGATCTATGGAAAAAGGCCGAGAAAGGAGTTCTTCAGTCAAAATGGAAAGTAACCAGTTCCAAACTATTCGATATGGAATACAGGAATTCTATGGAATTATGATAGATACAGGTGTGACCAGAAGATCCACTTCTGGATATAACCAGTACTTAGCATTCAACAAAATCACCGGTACTGAAATTGAAGAGTCAACTGCTGGCAAAGCGAAAATTTCATTTGGAAAAAGAATCGGCTGAATCCATAGACTCGCTGTATGTTAATTCTCCAATCGGGTCAATCGAATTTCATGTTTTACACGCCGATACACCATTTCTTCTGAGTATCGCCGACATGGATCGACTTCATGTTTATTATAATAACATCAGCAACAAAATTGTCACTCATTCATTTTCTTATCCTGCAGTCCGTAGATTCGACCACCCTTTTCTTCTTTGGAAATTTAGTTATCAATCATTTATTCAAAAATCAATTTTAATGAACGAATGCTTCTTAACTAACACTGAACTTCGAAGACTTCGTAGTCGCTTCGGCCATTTATCAGTTGAAAGACTCTGTAGATTACTTAAACGCTCTGGCCATGAAGACTTCAATATTTCTTATCTCAACAATCTTGCTAAGTTCTGCAAGCAATGCCAGATTAAAGGAAAATTTCCCGATAGATTCAAATTTAACTTACGTGATGAGCTTAATTTTAACTATTCCATTATCGTCTACGTTATGTACATGGATGGCAAGCCGGTCTTGCACGTCGTTGACGAAGCCACCCGTTTTCAAGCTGCTAGATGGCTTGAAAACCTAACCTCGAAGCATACATGGAACATTTTACGGCATTGTTGGATAGATACTTATGTCGGACCCCCTGATTGGATTATAAGCGATGCTGGAACAAATTTTGTGGGTAAAGAGTTTGTACAACAAGCTTCTTCTTTGGCAATTCAAACAAAAAGTGTGCCCGTCAAAGCATATTGGTCTATAGGTATTGTGGAACGATATCATCATATGCTTCGCCGAGCTTATGATACTGTGGTCAACGAACTTAAGGAATCGGGAATAAGTAAAGATATGGCTTTGCAAATGGCCGGTAAGTCTGTGAACGACTCTTCTGAGCCAGATGACTTGGTACTAACTCTTTTGGTTTTCGGCACTTACCCTCGAATGAGTGAAATTGACCCACCAGTACCAAAAATTATACAGCGAGCAAAAGCGATTCGAAAAGTTATGGAGGAGATTGAAAAACTTCGAGCACAAAAACAAATTGCCGACGTACTAAATCAACGAAATGGTCCGTCTACTACAAATCTTCATGAACTCAATCCGGGCTCTGAGGTACTTTTTTGGCGTGAAGGAAACACCGGTCGAAGCGGCAATTAAAAAGGCCCATTCAAATTTATGGGTATTGATAGTGAAACTTGTAGGGTGTTACTCCCTAGTGGTGTAACTGACTTTCGAAGCTCATTAGTAACGCCATTTTTCACGAAAAAATTGAAATTGAAACAAATACTCCACCCAGTGAAAATGCTACTACAATACCTGATATTATTAAACATGAAAACAATGAAATTTCTCCAACAACTAATGTTGCACTGGTAAAATATTTAATCCATGAGAATGTTCATTCAAGATTGGGGAAATAGATGATAACCAACTAACACGGCTTTTCGTTGCCCTTCCTCAATCTATAGAGCTGGGACGGATAAATTTATATGTTATGTTTATCGATAATACCTACAAAACCAACAGATTTAATTTGTCACTTCTCTATTTGATTGGTAACTGATCGTAGAAACTATGAATAACGACCAAGCAGTGTTTCTAACAAATTTAAGGTGTGACAAGCTCGGGGCAGAAATTTTCAGTTGAGCTCTACTTCCTGCCTGGTGAGGAAAAACAGGACTTCATCCGAGTATTCAAGTCATTTTTAGAACTTGGAATTGACCTGAAAGTGATCGTAATAATTGGAGCTCAAGGATTGAAAAATGTGTGAGAAGAGGTGTTTTCACATGTACACTGGTACTAAGGAAGAAAAAAGGCTCTGCTGTGCCGGAAGACGACGCGTACCAAATTTTCGGATAGCTCCAACAGGTCTTGATTTATTGAGAAGAAAAGAGCTACCAGAAGCTGCCGGAAAGAAGAACTTCCATTTGCTCTTTATGTCACCAAAAAGGTCTTACTTTGAGGAGTTATAATTGTCCGTTGAAGTCACAATCTCAACTTTTTCGGAAATGAATTCGATTTGTTTAACTGAATCGGGTACTAGCCATAAGAAACATAACTGAATAAATACGTTTTAAAAGTTTGCTATTCCTAGCTCTGTAACAATGTTTTTGTCCGATTGTATTCGCGAATACTATGGAACCTTTTAAGCTTGGCGCCTACAGCCTTCAATCCAACTCACATTTGTTGAAAATAAATGACTTTGATACTCTCAGTTACGGGTTGTGCCATTCAAAAACTTTTAAATAAATTTTTTTCTTCAAAATGCAGCGTGCAGTAGTGGGCCAAAAAATTAATTAAGCTCAGTTCGAAAAGATAAGATCACCCATGTGGGTACGACACGCAGAATGTGGATAATTTTGTGGGGTAATAAGCGTGTAAGGGTACCCACCCATATGAATACCCAATTTCTGTCACCCAAATTATGAATTTTGACCCGTAACAGCTCAACATCACACCAGATAATTACAAATCAGTACTCAATACTTCACTCTTCGTATTCTCAACTTTAAAATTACGTTGAGATATTAAATTTGTTATTAATGTGGTGAAGCGCTGATAGAATTGAGAGTTGGAGTCTTAAATGACTCGTCTAAAAGCTTCAGTTGCTGCCCAAATGATTTGAGCCGATAATCATTTACACGGGTTATCAAAATTTAGTTAAAAAACGACCTAAATCAGTAATTATTACTATTATGGCTAATCTACCTTCTTAAATCGAAAAACTCATCCCTTAGTTGTAGGGATTACTCCCTACTGTAAAGCCACTAAGATCAGTGGGCGACTGACTCTTCTAACGTCAAAAGAAGCCTTGGAGCTTGGAGGCTCAAAGGGAAGCGAGAGTATAAAAGGCGTTAGTATGGGGGAAATCCATACTGCCAAGGGATGAGTTTTTCGAATAAATACGGCATTTCAATGATCTGTCTCTGTAACCCCACCCAGCTTACTCACCCCTCTCATTAAAACTGATTAATAAGCCATCAGCATAATTAATCTACTACATCATCGATAGATTTAGTCTTAAAAGTGAGAAAAGATTTTGAAACATACGCTAATTACATTCTGGAAGAGAAGTGCTCCTCTGGAAATCCCGTCAACACCCTCAAGACGTCAACTGAGACGGGAATAACGTATTCGCTCTTATCAGTAAATGCCTGTGTATAATGCTTGTAATATAGATCCATATCTCTCTATGATGGGGGGTTTCAATTTGTATAGAGCTTACGGTAGGAAGAAAGGCCTACCCACAGCATTTCTATGCAACATTTTTTTTTTAACAGAAACCATCTTTTCCGTTGTGCGCCTCTTATCTGGCCACTCCAAGAATCAACTGTTACCACGTTCCCCCCTGTTTGCCCGCTTGTGGTAGACGAGGCGACGTCATTGTCCATTAAGCCTTGCGGGACTTTGATTACCGACTAAAATATGCTTGGGAGTCACTATTAAATATCCCACTTTTTTACTGAAATCCTACAATTACTAATTTTTTTTATATACTTTGATTTATTTATCCGGAATTTAATGTTGGAGACGCGACGCGACTTCAATCATTGGCACCAAGAAGCTCAAATTCTCAATATTAGAACGGAATCTAACCTACGTACTTAGGGAATGTTGAATTCGTGTTACTCTATCAGATTGGAAGTCACGTTAAATCCCTTTGCAAAGAGTTAAAATCTTAGACTTGAAAAATAAATAATGGCAGATATGAAAGATTTTTGTCGCTGTAGGATTCAGTGAAAAGGTGGGATATTGAATAGCGACTTTTTAGTATTTTTTAGTGAATCACCACCACTACAGACAAACAGGGGGAAAAGCATGGTGACGGCTCCCAGAATCCGAGTTGCGGAATGGCAGTTCAAAAAGCGGACCAAGTGCGTCAAAGTGGATCATCGGATGGAACTGCGGCACACTTTGCGGGCCGTTCTCCCAAGCAGAGCCTGGGTTGCCAGGACACCTACCCGTTGATTTGAATCCAACAGAGCTAACCACATTCCGCTAGGTGGGTATTTACAGGACGGATTTGTAATTTCCTTGGATGAGAGACCAATAAATTGTATGAGAGATGCAAATTTTCCGCGTAGTGACATCTTCAAATGGAATCCGAGGCATGAGCGTAGCCAATGAAAAATTTGAATCATAGTTCAGAATGTTGAATGAGACATATAAAATTAACAAGCTCTAAGGTAATAGATGCGCGGAAAGAGCGCGAGTTAGTGGATACTACTCTCGCGTCTTTTTTTTTTTGTTTTTGAAAATGTGGATGCAGCCTGAACCAGTAATTGTGTTTATTTACATAATTGGTGAGTTGGATTGAAAGTACTTAGGTTATTAGATGGCTTCATCTGCATGTAATACTTTACGAACTCTTAAGCTCTTGAACTCGGAGATCACCGAGAAAACTACATCTAGCATCTAAACACAACAAAGAGACTCTTCTGTAATTTTTCGACCTTTACAATTCTTTACTTCTACTTACTTTATCAAAGGTTTCTACGAATTAATATCTAAGTATCAACGCAATACACACGTGTTAATCTAAGATAAAACATACCTACGCGTACAGACGAATCAGCAAAGCCAAAACTAATATCAGTGTATATATATATATATTTATATATATATCTCTATGATATGATATTTCATTAATCTAAATCCCATCAAATATTAGGAACTTAATCCAAAGACTCTCCCTCACAAGTATATCATTTTCCAACCGACTTGAAGTTTCAATTCCACGGTCAAAGATACATAGCAATAAATCTAATAGCTCAGCAAATATAATTATTCTAGTTATGAGCCGATCACCATCCATCAATGCCACATTCTACAGTCGTAATCATGACCCTGAAAAGGTTGGTGCTAAAGAATTTGCCACTAAAAAAGTGGACGTGATACTTGTCGAGGAGTTGCGGGCTAGCATGGAGATCAATCCACAAATGACATCATATGATAGTGAGTCGCTTTGAAGTCAGTGACTTCTTAAATTATTACATAATCCCTGACTATTGATTTAGTAAAGAACATTGTAATAAATAGAGCTATTGGGGATATGGGTATGGGGAGGTATAATTGGGGTCTGTTCATTCTTTGTGGTTTTGGTTGGTTCACCGACAAGTACGTCCATAATCGTACTCCTTTGAAAATGAGACCATGAATTATTAACACACGATCCGCTTCAGTTTATGGATTCAGCAAGTGGCTCTCTCAATCCCGTCCTTGTCTATCGAGTTCGGTTTATCTGAGAATCATGTGCGATATACCACGTGCTACATGTTTATTGGCCTTTCTTTGGGAGCTATTTTCTGGGGGGTTTGGTCCGATATTGTAGGTAGAAAAATAGCATTTAATACGACATTACTTATTGCAGGTATCTTTGGTATTACAGTAGGAGCAGCACCAACATGGACCCTAGTGTGTGCAATTTACTTTGCCATGGCATTTGGAATCGGTGGAAATCTTCCGGTTGATGGTGCACTATTCTTGGAGTTTCTTCCAAACGCATCTGGACGCCTTCTGACGCTTTTGAGTATTTGGTGGCCATTTGGTCAGTTAGTGTCATCGCTCAGTGGCTGGGGCTTCATTGGAGGCAATTTTGCTCGGAACATAGGCTGGAGATACTCTTGCTATACGATGGGTTCAATTACTTTAGTCATGTTTCTTGCTAGATTCCTGCTTTTTCATTTATATGAATCACCCAAGTTCTTACTGGCTCGAGGCCGTCAAGCTGAAGCCGTGGCGGTTGTACATGGCATCGCGCACAAAAATAAAACCAAGACATGGCTGACTGAAGATATTCTCAATGAGATTGGTGGTTATCCCGAACCCAACCAACCACAGTCACTCACAAGAAAAGAAATTATTAAAAGCAAGATTTCTGCCTTTTCACTTAATCGTATAAGCCCGCTCTTTGCTGAGAAAGAGATGGCGCGCAATACAGCACTGCTTTGGTACTGTTGGTTCTCTATAGGTATGGGATACCCCTTATTCAACAGTTTTCTTCCACAATACCTATCACGAGGGCAGACATCATCGGGTGAGCCAATCTCAGAATATATAACTTACCGCAACAATGTTATCACATCTGTCATGGGGATACCGGGCTCAATATTGGCCTGCTATACCGTCAACTTACCATATATCGGGCGGAGAGGTACCATGATCGTATCAACATTTATCTGTGGTATTATGCTTTTTCTCTTTACCATTTCTAATGATGCATCATTTCAATTATGGTTTTCTGCAATAGAAAGCTTTTTTCAGAATGTAATGTATGCCGTTCTCTATAGTTATACTCCGGAAGTGTTTCCTACATCTATTCGAGGTACAGGCACAGGCATTGCGAGCCTAGTCAACCGTATCGGTGGCTTGTGTGCACCAATAATCGCTGCCAATGCTCCTGTAGAGAACCCAAATATCCCCATATATTTAAGTGGCAGTTTAATTTTATCAGCCTTTGTGGCAATGCTTTTTATGTCTATTGAAACGAGAGGGAGGCAAATGATGTGACAACCTTGTCAAATATATCAAATATATTTATCATCTCTGACGCATAATCCAATGAGTCACTACTTAAAGAAGCTTGGATCTATCACATTTTTATCATACTTTTGCAGGAAACTCTTATTGACGTTTACGAATAAAAACGTTTTTCAAATGGTTTTCAATTGCCATGATAGCTTAAATCGCAAATTCAGTTTTGGATTGATTCTGGTTGAAGATTCTCGTCCTTAACATTCACTTTTAGATAATAGTTAAATAAAGGATTCGAAATTCTGTATTGTATATGTGGGTAAAATAGCCGTCAAGAATAATACAAAACTATCTTGGATATAATGTTTTGGACGAATTATCCCAAGACGGTTTTGGAGCGAAACTATTTTGACACATTGTTAAATTAGCCATTTCAAAAAAACCAACAATTAAACCCTTTATTCTAATCAATGCGCGCTCTATTTTTTTTCTCTAAATTGTACACTTTTTACAGTTCTATCCCAAAGGTAATGTATAGACAGTCCATGTTTGTGTAAGGGTATCAAAATTACAGTTAAAATATGATCTAAATAAGCAATAAGTGTTGAAAATTGGTGTCAAAAACAGCATTTTCCGGAAACGGCAATCTCTGTTTGTAGGAACATAATTTTGATCAATAATGCAACATATTTCATGACTA
>PEDP01000309.1:0-28394 GCA_002918395.1 Erysiphe pulchra | reverse complement strand
AATTGCAGCTCGATTGTGTGCAGCTCGATTGAGTGCAGCTCGATTGAGTGCAGCTCGATTAAGTGCAGCTCGACTACATGCACCTCAACAATCCAACATAGTTCACATTGGGATAGTTGATGGTGGCAGCTAAACTTTTGTTATATAGGTAAATACTGTAGATAAACAGTCTGGATGAGCCACAGATCGGTATGCAATTAATCTATTAACAGTTATATAGAGTCCTTTACGATTAGCTAGGAAGTAAGATTTATACGTGATATTAGTACAGTAGGAGAATGAGCGTACCCAACAAGCTTCAAAACAAGTACGTCTACAAGTGTAGATGTTCAAATATAATATAATCTTAATGGATTTAACATTAACCTAAACTGAGGGAAAATATAGAGAAGGTTTTGAAGCTTCCACGAGCTTATGATACAAGATCATGACATGGCTCTTCGTATTTCTTTAAAAGACTAGAACGGATTGTGAAGGGTTGGAGAGCGCATATATTTATTTTTACTTTCGAAATTTGTTCCATTCAACCCCGAGAACGTTTTCCAATCCTCGCAGGTTCACGGCACAGCGACCACACCTCCCAGTCAAATCGTAGCTCTAAAATTATCTAAACCGAGATTTAGGACCTCAAAAAAGTCTTAGATAAAGTACGAGCCTAAAATTATTTCCAAGCATTCGAAGATTTTTTTTACCCGGAGTGTTCGGACGATTCTCCGCAAAGCAGGTAAAGCGATTAAAACGGGTAATATTTAACGAGCAGAGTTATCTGTTGAAATCAAACGGTTGAAGTATTTCTGTAACCTGGCTAAGAACCCACGGAGGAGAATAAGAAAGCAGATTGATCCCATTGAGGGTTTTGGGGTAGGTAGGATCACAGCCACAGAAGAGCTAGTTGAGGCGGAAAGGGATTGAGATTCACACAAATCTACCAGAAAAGCAAAAATATTGTCGGATGGAAGACAAGATAGAGTCTAGTGATAATTTTTTTCTTTCATTTTTTTCTAACTATTGTCACGATGTAATTTAAATAGTCATGTTGAGTTTTATAGGGTAGCTATTTTTTGAGTGGTTGAGTTACAATTACAGGGGTGGCCGATATATGACATATTCAACTTTATTTCCCGCACGACGAATTCAATACTGAAAGTTAACTTCAGGCATCGTTGTATATCACGTCTCAAAATCTTGTGCCAAGCTACGACCAAATGAATAACAAGTCTCTGTTGAATGGAAGACCAATTTGAGGCTCTAACGCACTCAGTACTATACTCATCGGTCGGAGGAGATTCGGCGGACCAAGGACTAGATGTTTTAGCGTGGCTCAAATTTTTTAGTAAAAATTTTGCATTTTAGAAAATATTTAACCCCCTATATCTCATATAATTTTTATTAAGAACGAGTATGGAAATGATATACAAGAACTTTGAAAATTTTACTCGTAAAGCCGATTCCTTACATTTTGAGTACTAATAATCTAACCTTCAGGCTATCATCTCCAATTCACGAAAATGGCAACTATTACACAGTTGTGTAGAAGATGCTTACTAATTCGACAGATTGCTTACTTTGCTCTACCCAAGTTCAAAGAATGCAGCTACCGAAACAGACTAATCAGGGAGAAAAACATTCTGTTGAATGGTAATGGTCAAAATCTTATTCGAATTCACAGTACATCTCGAGGGTTTGGAACAGTGAGCTTCAAGGCCTCTAAATTAAGCTTGGAGAGCGACAAGCCTAGTGATTGCACTACTTTTCAAGATCTCGGAAACGAGAATCGTCTTCATCCTAAATTAGTGAAGACACTTTCCGATGATCTAAAGTTCAATACGATGATGCCCATTCAAAAAGCTACTATTCGAGATTTGATAGATGACCGAGCGAATTGCCTGGCACAAGCAAAAACCGGAACAGGCAAAACGATTGCATTTCTTTTACCAGCAATTCAAACTCTCGTAACAAAAGATCCAAGCCCTGGTAAACATATTTCGTTACTAGTGCTATCACCAACAAGGGAACTGGCGCTTCAAATAGCAGAAGAAGCAAAGGGTTTATTACAGCGCTTCTTTCAATACAAAGTTCGCGTTTGTATAGGTGGTACAAATAAAGAGAAAGAACAAAAAGATATAATTAAGAACTGTGATATTCTTATTGCTACACCTGGCCGACTCTTGGATCACCTGAGCGAACCTAGGTTCATTGAAAAGTTTCAAGCTCTTGATACTCTTGTACTTGACGAAGCAGATCGACTTCTTGATATGGGGTTCATGAAGGATATCGAGCGAATAATCAGCTACCTCCCTGATAAAGTAAGCTCCAAGAGACAAGCAATGCTTTTCTCTGCAACACAAACACCCCGTGTCAGTAAGGTGGCCGATCTAGTTCTTGGTAAAGATTACAAGTTTATAAGTACAATTCCTGTTGGTGAAAAACTTACACACGAAAGAGTGATACAAAAGCTTATTACTGTTCCCAAATTTTCCGACCTTGCACCTGCTCTCTTCGCTAATATTCAGCGTGAGGTTCAATTAAGGGGATCGGGAGTTTTCAAGACGATTGTTTTTGCACCCACAGCAGCACTGGCTGACTTTTATGGCCATATTTTGCAGTCTGTATCAGGAATTCCCAACGTAAGCGTACTTCACTCTCGCGCAAGTCAAAAGAAACGAAATAGAATTATCGCTCAATTTCGAGAAGCTAAAACTGGAGTTCTCGTTGCAACAGACGTTGTTGCTCGGGGTATCGATATCCCAGCTGTGACCGATGTGATCCAAGTTGGCCTTCCAATGAACAAAGAAGCATACATTCATCGCTTAGGTCGCACTGCTCGAGCTGGGACTGAAGGAGGAGGTATGTTCTTCCTGACAGAAGCTGAAAAGTTTTTCCCCTCCAAGTCACTGGCAGATATCAAATTTTTAGAATGTCAACCAGATTTAAGCTTAAGTGAAGAAGTACTTCAAATTGCAGCAAATATGGAAGAGGAGAAATTTAAGAAGATATATCAATCTTGGATCGGCTATTATAGAACGCATATAAAAGAAATGGGATGGACTGCACAGTATTTAGTCGTGGAGGCCAATAAGTTTGCCAAGGAGGGTCTTCGCGCACCAGAAATTCCAATGCTAACGAAGGATACTATTGCAAAAATGGGGCTTCGAGGAATGAATGGCTTTAATATTAAGCCCAAAAAAGCTAGAAATACTAATAAAACGATAATTGAATCGGATGCCACTTAGGCTTAGGTAGGGTGAATTTTTTTATAGTGAAATTTTTTGTTAAAGATACCCATAACTTTCCCATTGTATTAAATAAACCTTACTATTAACTTCATGGTGTTTTTGTATTTTCTATTCCGAGATAAAAATTAACCTTGTTCATCTAACACCTTAGAAACCAAGATTAGTGTATAGACTTATGTGTAAATGGTTTTAAGACATAATTTTCGGTGCATCCAGTAATTGTGTAGTAAATTACCACTGAGAAGGTGGGGGAGGCGTAATAGGAAGTTGCCCTAAGAGTTAATTATTTTTAGAAAGATACCTAAAGCATTAAACTCACCAAAAATGCATTTTCTTGCAAGCAGATATTCTTCATGACAAGGAACTGTTTTCCAAGAAACCTATCTTCTGGTCCAGGAAGTATGGAAGTAGTATGATAAATCTACCTAGAATCTTGATAAAATCAGCCAGATAGCGGAGTGACAAATGAAAATTCGGACATTAGACGTCGAAACAGCCGAGTGAAGTAGGATAACCCGGTAGTGCAGTGAAATCGGGACGCTCGGGATCGGGGTGACTCCCCGAGCGTGAGCTAGTCCAGAAAAGGAACATGGTTTCTTTTTTTCTTTTTTTTTTTTCAACAAGGGCTGGTTGTATGTACGTGGAGGGAAGAGAAATGGGGTCGCATCCCGGTTACACATTGACTTCCCAGCGGGTCGGCTCTGTGTGACAGGCGGAAGATTGTTGCCTTTTTCCTCAATCCACCTTCTTCATCCCTCATATGGGCACATCAATTTCTTTTTTATTTCTTTTATACTTTTTATATTTTTCGACGAGGCATCCATCAGCTGCTACTTCAAGCCAGCTGCTCTGCTTGACTCAGGCAGTAATATGGACAAGAACCGCCATCTTGTCAGGCATCGATACATTCCTCAGTTTGTGTAAAAGGAGAGAGAGCAATAGATGCATTACGGCTTTTTATCCCGCGTCTCCTATCAGTAATGATTACTAAGTAAGCTTCAATAAGAGGACGCTAATATTTGCTCTTTGCTGCTTAACGATCCAAGATCCTACGCGGCACTCACTCCATTCTTTGGATCTGTAAACAGACAGGGACGAACGGGGTCAGAGGAGATAAGCAAGACTGGTCCAGTCAAATCAAGATATGACAGGATGGGACAGGTCTATATAGGAGAAAGCAAAGAAGAGCTGGGCAGGGAAGGGTAGTTTCATGTTTGCTGTTTCGTTGGACGTCAAGAATCTTTGCCTCCTTTTCAGCTTTGCCTGCTGCTACCAATGTAGATGCTGCTGCTGCTGTTTTTTGTGTTCTGCGCTGAAAAGCAGCCGCGCCACTCACTGCTGCGTGCAAGCGAGAGCAAGGATCCACCCCACACTTCGACAGCGCTAGCAACCAGATAATCGGGTTCCTGACATTCATCACATGACCCAGACCTTTTATCCGCGCGAACACTCGGACGGTCTTTTTTGGCATGTCTCATCACGGTCAATCAGCAGCTCTACAGCCAGAATACGCTTCTTTTCTTATAGTTTGCAGTCAATTGATTTGTTTGTTATTTCTCTTCACTATTTCCTGTGCCGCTTGCTTTGTTTGTTTATTCCGGGGCCGAATCGAGTCATTCGTGTCGGATCAGACAGAAGACATCCTTTCTTCCCCTTCATCCTCCCTCCTTACCCTCGTCCTCTTCAACTTCCACTTTCAGCCCGGTTGTTCCATTCTATGGAGTAAGTTTTGCGTTAAATGCTAGTCGAATACCATTGTTTATTTTTCCTGCCTTACTCGTTCTTCGCCTCTTGCCTCTTATGATTGCATTCAGTTGGTTTGTTACCGACCGATTTACTACCCACCCAGTCACACCCCTCCCCTGTCATCTTAGACCACCCTAGACAAACCCACTCTACACATGCGTGCTAGCTTCGCCCCTCCATCCCCCCATTCAACCCACATCTCACCTTCATATAATCTTTAACTATATATAATTACTCTTACTGCTTGGACTCTGGCTTTTTCTCCTTCAATTCTCATCCTAATTTTTCTATCTTCATTGTTCAACTCGTCTGCCTTTGAGCCAGTTTTCTTGCGTGCTGTCATTTAAGCCAATTTGTTACTCTACACTCTGACTTCTCAAGAGACCTTTTCAAAAGGCTTGTGATATATGTTTCTTGAGGGTGGGAAAGGAAGAAGGAGAAATTTATTTTCTTAACTTAATTTTTTAATTTCTATTTGACTGGAGACATTGGTTCTTGCCCTTTTAATTTCACGAGAATGCCTCGTCGCTCTGATGGTCTTTGGGGAGGCTATAAAGAGAACGGTCGTCTTTACCATAAATTCAGACAAGGGAAATATCTATTACCGTGCGATGAGGCTCGTTCATCGTTCTTTTATTGAATTGGGCTTTGTAACTAATGGTATTGTAGGATGAGCAAGATCGATTAGATATTTATCATAAATTCTTTTTCCTTGTGAGGCGACGAGTTTTGCACACAGTTCCTTTCACTGCCCCTTTTCAGGATGGAATGGGGCCTATGATCCTAGATTGGGGCACCGGTACAGGAATTTGGGCTATCGAGATGGCAGAGTAAGAATTGAGAGACTGAGAGTGTGTGAAAAGGAGTGCACAGGTATAAGTCTAACAATATGGCAGTAGATATCTCCCAGCAAATGCAAGGGTTTATGGATTGGATCTTGCTTGGACACAACCACCAAAGTAGGTGGTTAGGAATACTCAAGCCTCACAATGCTGATCCATTTTGCATTAGTATTCCATCCAATTTGACTTTTTTACAAGGCGATATCGAGTTGCCATGGCATAGTATGGGACCTGACCGGTGGGATCTCATTCACATACGAGCGCTAAATGGGGGTGTTTCTGACTGGAAAGGAGTTTACGAGAATGTTTTCAGGTAGATCAACCCTGCCTTATTTTTTTCTTGCTTATACACGATGCATCTAACTTTGATGCGTTTCATTACCTATAGGCATCTAAAACCTGGACATGGCTGGCTTGAGCATGTAGAGATCGATCTAACACCTCGATGCGATGATGGAAGCTTGCCTGCAAATTCAGCTTTACAGTATTGGACCCGTATTATTTGTGAGGCATCAGAAGAGGTGGGTCGATCACTGTCATACAATAGTGGGACGGGCTCTATTTTAGCACAATACGGCTTTCGGGATATCCGAGAACAGATATTTCAAGCCCCACTTAACCCGTGGCCTGCAGCCGCCCATGCAAAGGAAGTTGGAAAGTGGTACAGTTTGGGACTTTTACAAGGCATTCAATCATTCTCTTTGGCTCCTCTGACCCGAGTCAAGGGATGGAGTGTCGAAGAGGTTAATAAACTGTGCAACGATGTGAGGAAAGAGATTAGCTGTGTTGAATATCATGTTTACCATAACGTGTAAGTATCTCAATCTCATTTTTCTTTACTAGACATACACCAAGATTAACTTGAAAATAGACACGTATGGAACGCCCGCCGTCCATCAGTGCAGCCGTAAGGACAAGATATTACAAGAGAGTAGGTTTTGGACAATAAGTTGGGGAGTTATTTGATTCTATGATGTTGGGACTGGAAAATATTTGTAATAATTGTTGGAGGACTTATGATGGCAAGAAAATGAAAAGGCTTTGACCTGTTAATGAAAAAACGTACATGAAACATTTATGAGCAATTTTGAAAGATATTTAATAGATAGCTTCTTGTATTAGGGATTTTCTTCACATATATAAATATATATTTTTAGGGGCAAGAGAAAAATTTAATGAAAGAACGATTACAGAGCGTGATATGGAGACTGAAACACTTGAGTATGGTTTCGGCAGAACAGAGTTTAACCTACTGACGGAACGAGCCGAGCATACCTGCTTGCCAGATTGCTTCCCGTCCCGTCTTGTTTCAAATTAAAGAATGTATAAAATTTAAGACAGGGATTCATAGACGAAGAAGTGGACCGCACTATCGGGTTATGCATTATTTATGCAGTGTAATATGATGTAAAGCGTTTAGCGTCCGATGCTAGACCTCGACAAGGCGCTTACGGCAATTCGGCAAACTACCCGCCCACAATATGCACCCACCACTTCTGTTTTTGGTGCAGTGAAAAACAACTATCCGCTTCTACACCGCACGGCTATCCCGGCTCGCTTTTACATTTTAGCGCACAAAATTGGCGCAATGACAGGCACTGTCACCCCGTCAACGTAGTAACGATCGGTTGCCTAAGTAATAGCATGTTTACTCACTTTAACCAAAGTAAACAACGAAATAGATTTCTAGATCGAAAATAATAACGGGCTATCAATTATGTCTACGAGCCATTTCAAAAAGTTTTTAGTATATTTCTATATATATTAAACGGAGATTATCATGGGTTTGAGATTTTTGAAGGATTTTTTGTCCAATAGAAATAAGAGATCAAGGCCGTGCTCGAGTCAAGATTTGACTTTTTCAGGCAAAAGACTAGACCTCAAAAATGAAACTGTAATAGAGCTGATGGTCTGAAAGTAATATTGAAAGTAACCGAAAATAAAAAGATATAGAAATAATCAAACAAACAACCGATTACCCCGTCCTGTGTTCACTACAGGGAAAACTGAACAATCGTTAAACATTCAACTATGTACTTCAATTCATCACAACTTTTATTGGCAGCTAAAATTTGCGACTCAAAATCGTCAATCACTCTTCCCCAAATACGAGAATAAGGTATCGTATGATTGGTGTAATTTTGATATATTACTCAACCACTCTCTTATTCCAAATGTACCCATGTCTTCGCTCTTAATCAATCTCGATGAAAAAAAAAGGGAAAAAAAGTACAGATATTAAAATCGAAGCACGACTTAATTCATTGTCTAAAACAATGAAAAACCTAGATTAAAAGAGAAATCCTGTAAATTCTCTATTCAATAGTTAATCCCTTGTAATCTCAGTGGAATTAATCATACCACTCAATCACAAACATATCTACCGAATAGTATTTTTCAAAACTACCCATTTGAGCTGCTCGCAAAGCAAAGTTGAGTCTACCTTCCGATTTAGTCTTTCAAATAACTTTTAGAGCTCTGATGAATTGCGTGTTGGGATGGATCGATTGTTTGATGTATGCATATGTGAAGCAAATTTGCCGAGACTTTTTTTTTTTTGGCTGGCGCTAAACCCTAGGAGAATTAATACCACGGAGTTTTTTTCTACCAGCCCATGGAACGAAATAGGCCGTAGTATTCTGAATACCATGGCAATAATAAAAGGAGGCGGGGAAGTTGAGTTTAAATAAAATATTGGCAATAATTAGCTTTTACTGGACCGTTACTTTTTTTTTTTTTTCCGTTTTATGTCAGTGTACTCATTACTGACAGCTTGCTATTTGGGTTGATTATCACGACGTAGATAAAGCAATCAAATTGGGAGGGGGGAGAAATGTTAAATTCACTCCATGTTGATTTCAATTATGCACCCATGTCACGTCTTTTTAAAATTACTAAGCCGTGTAAATATCAATTAAGATTGCCTGACAGGGAAATTATTGTAACCGGAAAGCGCGATGACGAGATAATACTCTTTCGAAACTTTAGATAAAGTTTACTTTTCTCGAATAACTACTGAAATCCAGGCAAACTGGTTGGATCTCACTCAAATTTAGAGTTAGGCACGATATTCCTTTTCATGATCAAACTTCCTCTTGGGTTTGGCTGAGTCTGACGGTTAGAAAATGTTCCCTGTGAGCCCATCTTTGGATAGAGTAGATTGACTTTATTTTTTTTTTATTTGCATTAATCACAGCTGGAGGCTTACAACATGTTGACGTTATAAGCAATTTTACTGAAGTGCCAAAGGAAAATAAATAGATGGCAGCACACAAGTGACTTCTTAAAACCATTCATGAGCAAATCATAACCATTGATTATCGAGCCGTTAAACAGGTAAAAAAGTATAATTTAAACCAGTCAAGCTCGACAGATTTTTATAGGGCTCTTTTTGCGCTAAATTACTTTTCTCGGGGCACGATTGGTTTACTTTTTTTTCTTTTTTTAGCACCATGCATATTTTGGCGTATTTAGCTGTTTTTGTTTTATGGCACGACACAGTAATAATACTTCAAATAACTCCCCTGTAGACTCTGGGATTAGAGTGGGTCTTAGCTAGGTTTGGATTCTAGATGGAATAGATAGCAGGGATATTTCACCCTAAATTGCTTCACCGTCTTTTTGAAGTGTCGAGGACAATCAATGATAGATAGTAAAGAAAGAAAGAAAGGAAAAAAGAAAAAAACAGTGATGCGGATTAATTGACGTCGACATGGAGTGAATTTGACATTTCCTTTTTTTTAACAGCAGGTAAGCGCCGCGAGATCAACCCCGATCGACACATTCTAGTCCCTGATCTCTAAAAGTGGCAAATCCCTCCCTCCCCCAGCTCACCTCTAATTCCCTGAACAATAACAATAACCAAGAACTTAATTTGACTCAATTAGGATGAATCGTAATCTTTGTTGATACCAGAAGCCCTGGTTATCAGCAATCCTGCAAGCTAACAAAAGAATAACAATAATCAAGGCCCCCGTGGCTCGCTCGCTGGCTCATGCAGCGCTTAAAATCTGCTATTCCATATATGACCAAGATACGTGTTCGGATGGTTGGAAGCGGGTTAAAAATATAGTTGAGGGTTGCTTTTTGGCACCAAATAAATGCAGATCAATGCTTGTTAAACCCGAAATTTCATCCTGGGCAGGGCCTCTTTGATCATCTAGAGTTGTCATAGCAACTAGAGCAGTAAAATCCAGTTTCGATGAATCGTTCGTTTTCAAAATAAAAATAGATAAACCAACCAAGAAGTGGAAGTTTTTTTTTAATTTGAAGGAATTTGAAAAAAGTAATTTTGATTTACCAATAACTTAAAGTTACGAGACCGACTGTGTGTACTCTCAATTAGGGAGGGATACGAAATCCGAAGAAAAAAAAACAACCAGCGTGAGAAATTTCACCGACTTTAGTATTTATGATTCGGGGATATCTACGTCAGGATTCATAAAATATGGATGTCATGTATACCGTTACGGATAGAATAATGAGATTTTATTGTGGATTCAGTAATATAATGAGACTTACCACTGGATCATGAGGCTACAATCTCTTACCTTACCTTAGTGTATGGTTTGAGTAACTGTTATTGGAAAATTTGTATCAATCAACTGTTTCCAAGACCAATTTAGGAAGTATTAGAGAAACTAAAAGCAAGCACAACAACTCAAGGGAAGGAGAAATCTGAGCTAGAAGAAAAAAGACCAGGTTTTCCAAAGTAAATATATACGGTATGCCGAGTGGCCGTAGAGATAAGATATAGGGAGAAGGAAGAGATGAGAAATGGGCATCGTGTACGTAGTTTCATAGTCTTTATAATCGGTAGGATCAAAGTAGACCAGTAGTGTCAATTTGTTATGTATCATTTTATCGTCAATACATTTCCTGATTCAATTAAGATGCAAATTAAGGTCTAAAGATGCATATTCTGTATATAGCAGAAAGAAAAGCCCAACTTCAACCAAAATAGGATAATATAACCGTTAAAACTTTGAACTAGTATTAAGGATTTTGGATTTCCCACTCAGAGAAGGTATAGGAACTGAACATGTCTATTCACATAAAACACCAAGGGAGGAAGAACACGCAAGATTATTTTCAACGTTGGTAAGTGATTAATCCAAGAGGCTAGAGCAACTTTTTTCTTGTTTTGGCAACAAGAGAAATCGAGGTTATTTATGGTTTAACATCTTCTCTCAAGTCGATCTATTGAATTACATCGACATTTCGGACCCTTGAAAGGTATTCCAGCTTCAGGATGCAAAGCAGCAGCGTAATCTGCTTTTATGCCGAACCTAGAGATCTCTCAGAAACAAAAAGCAAAAAATAAAAAACAAAATACGACTAAGTTGATGCATATTTTATAATAAATACCCTTTAAGAAGCACCAGTCAAAAAGTCACCTAGAGAAACTCATTTAGCAGTTTAGTAGGGCATGCCGTCGAACCACTTCACGGGAACAGTCTCAAGAGGCCTCGAGATTTATTTGACCTCTATTACCTCTGAGAATACTTTTCAAATTCAATTTAACTAATGGTAGTCCGGATGAATCAGGAACCGTCTCTATAGCTTCACACGAGTGTAAAATAGAGAAAAAGGAGCTCCATTCTCTCTACCAATCAAGTTCTCTGGAATCTAAAAAAACCAAACATTCGTCGCCTTCCAAAAGACTAGAAATTCTCAGAAACGGCACGAGTTTGGAGATCAATTGAAGAAAGCATTGTTGTCAGATTTCGGATAATTCTTTCTTTTTTTCAAAAGATGTTTCGTCTTATGAACAATACCTCTTGCCTTACAAGTGGGTTTGAACATACAACTTTGATGTAGAGAGATATCTCATTAAATTCAAAGCTTAACTTTGGGTCCAAGGCTTTCTATAGCTTCTCTCTATCTCAGAAATATTTGCCGCTATTTTAGCTGTCTGAACCTGTGCAGCTTTATTTACCCTGGAAACCAGTCAATAATATTTCATTTTTACATTCCCGTAATTTTCTTAGTACGCTCAACCATGTGAAAATAGCTTGTCGGCAATAAGTTCTTCAATTTCACATTTATTCGGAACATAAAAATTATTCTATTTTTTAATTATTATAACCAGAATCTTACATGTAATCTAAATCTAAATCTCTGGCTGTCTCTAAGTGCTGATAGATGTCGCCGCTGAACTATTCTTGAGAAATCTCGGAGATTTCCTAGTATTCCCAGTTAGAAGGGGCACGTCTAAGCTTTTTTTTCTCTTCCTAGAAAGAGTCACTTTCTTCTCATTACTCCCAGGAATTTTATCTTCTATTTCACTTTTTGTCCGAGTACCTCTACTACCGCTTTTGCTCTCATTTTCTTCCATACCAGATTTATTTTGAACCTTTTTTTGCTGCACACTCGGAACAATACAGCTTGTTCGCCCTCCAACAGTGATAAATGAAATTTTGGCGCCATTCGGAAGACATGTTATAGCAGTATTCGTCTGCCCCTTCCCATCCTCATTTTCTTTTACCTTCTGTTTTGCCGTTCTGTTTAACTTTGCTTTGCCCCATCTGTAATTGAAGAGCCAACTAGAGGGAAATTTTTCTGAATCCGCCAATACTCCAACTGCTGTTTCGCAAACATGCATAATACAATTATAGAGAACTTTCATTTGTTGGACTGATAAGGTATCACTATATTGTTCTGGATGGATCTTTGCATTGTAAAGGATCTCGTCACTACATGTATTTAAAGGTAATTAATATCCCCGAACTTAAAGTGTAAAAAAGTTAGAAATACTACTGAGTTTACATACCCTACCCAATTTCCAATTCCACTGATATTTGCTTGGTCAAGCAGAAAAGTTTTGATAGGAACATGTTTATTGCATAATCTTCTCTGCAGCCAGTCAAGGCTTAGAATATTTTTATCAATAATGGGGTCTGGACCGTTTTCTTTTAAAGGAGATACCTTCCTGATATCTTCCATGGCACAATCTAAAAGCCGAACTCGGCCAAATCGTCTGGGATCAGTGAAAGCTACTTCAACTATTGAAGAGTTGTTATCAACGCTTCTCCTCTTATTTCCTGTATTTGAATCGGAAGTCTCAAATGTGAATTTCCAATATTTAGGGGGCCAATCCTCCTGATTTTCTCCTTCATCGATGGCCTCATTTTTAGATGCGGCCTTGGATTTGAAGTGTAATTTGCTCTCTCCTTTAATATGAAGCCAACCTATCTTGATAATAATCGTGAATATCAACAACTCCGTATACGCTTAAAGGGAAAAGTGATAGAGCAGTAATGGTCTTATCAGTATATATGAAGGAATACAAACCTGACATGCCAAGATGAAGGAGCGGGTGAGGTGGCGATGACATTGCTAGCCTGAATAGTAGGTTAATGAATAAATTTCTCGTTGTCATTAAGAATCACAATGAAGAGAACATCTAGAGACATAGGGATTATACCAGAAATACTTTCCTTGCTGGCCTGCATCTATAATTCTCTTCCCTTTCATGACTTTCTGAAATTCAGCTGCTGTAGTACCCACTTTGCCAAAGACATTGGCATCATCTTTCGCCACAACCGCTTGTATTGTCTTGCCCACCAGCCGCTTTCTAATTTGGTGGACCACACGCGCCACTTACTAAAATATTAGAATATGAAGGAAAAATAGAAGAAAAAAAGAGGATTAGACGAGATAGTAGGAATTTAATTATATAATTTTTGATTGCATTGATGTATTATGATGATACACTTACCTTCAGCGATCTCTGGCATTTTTTTCACTTTTAACTCTTGCCCCAACCCATGGGTTATGGCTAGACAAGTATCAAGACGGAGCTACTTTAGGTGCAAAACACAGATCTTGTAGAAAAATAAAGTTTATCTATTTATAAATCTGCCTAATTATTCATCGACTTCTCTGCCTAGTTTAAAAATCTTATATATTCTGATTCTGAATACCAAAAAATCATTGAATGTATTTACATTTCCCAAGTCTTGAAGTTCAAAAAAATGTAAATTTATTGTACTAGAGAACTAATAGACTGTTTTTTAATTCCTTCGTGATTCGGGATACTAGAATATCTTATCTCGATCACTCGCCTTGAGACTTGGTATCTAGCATACATACAAATTGAAGAAGCATTCTGAGTTGATTATAAGTGGCCAAAATGAAGAATATGATCAAGTCATGACGGGCTGGGATCAAATTTCCCATTAGCAGGCACTAAGCGTAGCAAATATCCAGAACAGGAGATTTTATTAAGGAAATGTGGGAGACAAATTAAGAAGATTGTTTATTTAAAGCTACATCATGGAAAGGTGCTAAAGACCAGAATGGATCCAAAGACACGGACTGAAGCCATTGATAGGTCATATAGAATGGCAGAAGGCGGCACTAGAAGAAATCTACTCTCTGCATAAAACAGGAACATTTAAGGTCATTGTCCTACGACACTTCGTCTGAGCAAATTCTTTGGATGTATCAAAAATGTATAAAACTATTAACACTTTATCAAATACAAAAAGACCTAGATTTCGGGCTTGGATTTCGGGCTTGGAGTTCAAAATCTGCTATGCTTTTTACTCATTCATCCCAAGAAGAATCTTCGTTATGCTCGGATATATACTTTTGGGCCCAACTTTTGCCAGACTAACTGTTTGTTTCAAGTCTCTACACTCTATACTGTCAATACAACCTTTTGGAAGTAGATGTGCGTGAACATTAAACATATAACGCTGTTAGCGATTTTAATTGCATTATTTTTAAAAGTGTACAGAAGGCTGCTAAGGCGTATAATATCTCTCGATCAACCCTCGAAACACGTATTAATGGTCGCAAACTTAATACTATAGTTCATCAAAAATCGCAGTAATTAACACCAGAGCAAGAGGAGCCTTAAATTAATTGAATACTTGATGAGGGATCACGCGCTCAACTACCCTCCTATTCCCGAGTTCGAGAAAGAATCCTTTGCATAAGTGGCGACCACGCGCCTCTTGGCCAACTTTAGGTCATCCATTTCATCAAAAGTAATCCACACGTTGCATCTGTTGTAGCCTGAATTATTGAAAGTTCAAGATCAACAGCAGCTAGCTCGGAAGCCACTCGTACCTTTTTGGTGCGATTTGAACAAACTCGTTCTGAGCTGGACATACAGTACGAGGATATTTAGAATTTGTACGAAACAGGAGTTGCTCTTGGAGTCTGCTCTTACTATCCAGGTGCCCGTAAGATCCTCAAAGAAAAAGGCCTATTTACAGACTCCAGAAAATCAATAGTGGGTGATATCATTTATTCAGATCATCTCCTCTATCTACCACCCCATGCTTCACACATACATCAGCTACTGGACCTCGCTTTTCTCAGTATCGAAGTCTAATTACCGTAATGAGATCTGAGATATTTCGGCTCTTGATTACGCGGCACCAATCAAGAATAACCGCTTTATCATAGCATATATTCAGAGAAGGGGAGGACTCCAAGAGCGAGTTATACAAGCTAGTTGGAGAGCAGAGCAGCTGGGCTATGACTATCCAATCTAAATATTGTACTACTCTTATCTCAGCTAACTGGTAGGCTAGTCACTTTGCCAATAACAGATTTAAAAATAGTGTCACATCAGATATTCAATTACCTCCCCAGAGCCCACAGGCTTCATGTAATGCCCAAAAACTGTTAATTTTATCCGAGAATCTCTCTAAAGAATTACTTGTGAAGTACGTAGTATAGCAGGTTAGGCTATTAAAGAGTCCAACCCAAGTACAACTCACTCAGAAGCTATAAAGTAAATTATAACTAAAGTATAAATCAGATAGTTGTAAGATCAATCGCCCGAGAGAGCAAGTGATCCTGGACTCTAATGAGCAATACAACATCGTAAAAAATTATTAATACAATTGGTCGTGAGACGGCCTTATAGGCTAAACAGGGTAGTAATTTAGCTGTAGAGGGGATAGAAAAGCGTCAGCTCTTTTTCATAGCTCTGTGTGTATAATCATTATTCAAAGAAGTATCACGATTAAAATTTGGATTGTGCTTAATTTTCAATAACATGTACGAGAAAAATACATTATGCGCCAGGTCCTACTTGCCTCCTTGAATATGGGTAAGCGTCGTAGGAGAAGCTATTGTGATAATTACATTCTCCAATAGCATTTACACTTGCAAGATCTTTTTTTTTCCTGCTCAGACATAGTTTTTCACAACTAGAAAGCCATGACGGGATCTTGTCTTCATTGAACAAACATAATTATTTTTTCTACTTTGATTGGCTCAAAATGAAGTTTCAGCTTATTGGCACGTTTTAGCCAAGATGACGATGGTATACATAAAGTGGATTACACTGATGTTATACCTTCTTGCATGCTAATAAAGCTCTTTGAGGTGGCCGTCACACTCATACTGACGAGGGAAGCTGACAGTGTAATATACTCATTTGAAGGCCAAATTAGTTTTTTTTTCCTCAATGTAGCACTCACTCCTGACCAGTGCTTTTGCCAATATTTGGGTATAAAGAGGATAAGATTGATCGAAGTTAATAGTTTCTGGTGATACCACTAAACAATGATATCAGCCTACACATCATCAGAAAGTAAAAATGGTTCAGTGGATAAGTGTATGGTATAGTTTTGTGCTACGCCTATTTCACACTTTTGGAGACAGAAATATTTTTTCCATTCACCACAGCGATGTATATGGAATTGACATGTAAAATGTACTGATTACGACAGCGGCCTATAGATGATAAATATGCAATCAGAATATGTAGGATAACAAATATCTTTGTATATGTCAGAAATTAAATTGCAATATAGAATCAAAATTTGACAAATGCTTACATGTGATTAATTCTATCTGTATATTACAATCTCACACTTATCTCTGATTGACTGCTGTCGTAATCAATAGATTATACACATTAACTCTATTTTCATCGTTATAGTGCATGAAAAAATGATTTCCATCTCTAAAATATTATATAAAGTGAGACAGGCGTTTCGAAAAACTGTTTCACACGTTTATCCACTGAACCATCGTTGCTTTGAAATGTTTAATTCTTTATCATTGTTTAATGGAATCACCAAAAACTGTCAGCGTTGATCAACTTCATCTTCCTTACACTCATAAATATAGACAGGGGCACTGAAAATTTTAGTCGAGAGAGAGCGCCCTACTGAAAAATATTATTTTGGTGTGAAAGTGAGCGTATCACTTCGTGAGTCCTGTGAGATATAATTTCAATTAAAACGTAATTTTTTACTTTTTTTCTGAATTCACCTGGTTTTCGAACTTATTTTCTGATACTAGTCAACTATGACTCTATCTTAATAAATCATATTATGGTATGGTCGTCATGAAATTTTTGAGGTGCAGAAATATGGTTGACTCACGTAGGATTTTGATAAGCTTTCTCCAAGTTTGAAAAAAAACCGACTAAGATCTGAGGTTCTGAAATTTTAAAATGTTAATATTTCTATTTGTCGGCCAAATTACCTCTCAGTAGAATTTGGTATTGGACGCTGAGGCCCTTGATTTTCAGCTTTTCTTTTGGTGCCTCCTGTTAACCGAGAAAGATTGCTCGTCATTTGAGGGCTCGGTTCTGGACTTGCCCTTGGACTCGACCGAATAGGCCCCAGTTCTTCAGATTTTCTTTTATTGCCCGTTGGCGACTTAATTTCAAAATCTGAAATACTCCTTGATTCTTGGCCAATATTTCTTTTTTGACGATTTAAAGTTTCCTCTCGTTGCTTCCATTTTTCTCTTATCCGAGGCGCTGCGCTTATTAAATCTTGTTCCGTGACCGGATCCATTATACTCTCGATTACACTTTCCACTGTACTAGTATGATTTGCGTTTGACTTATCATCACGAAAGCGCATGTATCGCCAGCGTTTTTGTGAATCCATGAAACATTCAACTATTCGATCATCGAGGGGTTCTTCTAGTGCTTTTAATTTATCCCATTCTTCGGGCTCCACATACATGGTGCCATAAAGTTTATCCTCAGTCTTATCAGAAGTGAATATATGTATGTTAAAGATAGGTAGTGCGTCATAGTCAAGATAAGGTTCTGTAAACCCCTCGGCTATGTCCACTTCATCGGGTTGTACAATTGGAAATTGTAGACGTAATTTAAAATCAATTGAATTTTCGGATTCAGGTTTCCATTTCAAAATATTATGATCTGTTCCAAATTTATAATCTGAAGTTCGACAAGTAAAAATTAATCCATCGTTCCCATGTGGAAGCGTGGGTAAAACTTGTTTAAACATCGCTTCGATAGCATAAGAATATTGCATAGCTTTTAGTCTCATGACAAAATGTTGATATTGTACTTCTTCTTGGTACATTTTAAATAGTTTTGCATAAGGATCAAATATCCGGTCCTTGAAGTACGCTAGCCGCTTATCAAGTGTCCGATTCATCAAACTTTGGCCATCTAAAACCATACAGTCGAACACTAAATACACCGGTTGGGTTTCTCCAGAGGGTAATCTATCAATAACAAGCTCGCCATCAATGATAGTTCTGGTATGCCATCCTTGTGGATCTTGAAGTGTTGGGCAATGAAATTCCCCATAGGGTATAAACCAAAACTCATTTTTGCGGTTGATAAAATAATGAATTTCTTGCCCAGCTTCATCTTCAGTGAAATAGAGAAGATATCGCATGCCATCGGACTTTTCGCACACGTAATAGCTATTTATGCATTGGTCAATCTAAGGATTTAATACACAAATAGAGAGCTAGGCCTGGTTTACTCACTCTTTATTCTCTAATTCTTTCAAATGCTTGCGTGAAAAGCTCACAGGATTCGCTCCAGGAAAGCCTCGACTTTTCCGCTTTAATAGTTCTGCTACTTCATAGTGCAAGGTTTCTTCTAAAGGACCTTCAGCCTTGATACCGGGTAGCTCCACAGATCTTAGGGGCATTGTGAGTGTTATTTAGTGGATTGGATGCGCCTGTAACGATAGAGGATGTCCGCCCGATAAAGCCTAAATTCTTTTAGAGTGATTTGTTTGGGCTAGGGTAAGGACCAATCAGCTTCCATCTATGTGACTCTTTAATATATTATTTGCTACACGTTCAGTTTTTGCACGGCTATTAATGTTATGCAATTTGATATGATCTTGGTCTTAACGCATCTATGAATCTCGCAATTGAGACGTGGAGGCAACCTAACATTCAATTAAAACGCGCTCTCACATTTGTTCTGTTGGTCATCAAGCCGGGCCCCACCTCACCCGCTCCCACTTCCTTCTTCCTTCCTGCTCGGGCCGGTCAGACTTAGATTTTAATTTTGAAGAAAGTGAAATTAGTGCGAATTTGTGGTTGGATTAAGCAGTCCACGTGAAGATTAATCAGCAAAAACCCCATCTTATTTGTAGACACTTATTGCTATATCGCCATCAAATCTTGATTAATTTAATTCCTGAAATCTCAAAGAATTACCGTATTCATATTTTTATCATATCATCGGTTTCAACAGAAGAAAAAACCTTGAAAAACTGTATTTCTAAGCCTTTAGAATTAATAAAGTAAATTTTAAAAACACTACATGTTATTCATCTCGTTTTAACTCCTCAGATACTTTTATTGTCGCTGAAAATTTCTATAGATTTTAGATTTGATACTTGAATATTTCATTGAATTTTGAAACAAAAATACGCACTAATTCAGTGTTGTTGTTGATGAAATTTTGGTGTTTTTAGTGGGGTTATCAATTCTTCAGCTTCGCGGGGAAAGCAAAGTATTTGAGCAAATGAGATTTTCATAAAAATAAAAATCTAGGTTTGACCGGCTCGACTTACGTTCGATTGTGTGAGAGACAGTAAATTTTTTATTTTAATTTGAATATTGACATCTCGAGTGTAGTTTCCTGATCATTTAAATCTTATAAGTTTGATTTTAATAGTAGAGTTTTTGGGGAATAAAATGAAACCGTTTATCCACCTATCACCAAAGTTAAAACCGATGCATAGTTTTCGTAACACTATTCCCCTTGAGCATCACTCTTTGCTCTATAACATAATCAATATACTCTCTCAATGCAAGATGTTAAAAACTAGTTTTTCATCTTTCTGGCTTCAATTTAACGTTGCTTTAAGGAGTGTTGAGTGTAAAAGTTGGTGAAAGAGAACATTCAACTAGCTCTAAGTCCAACATAACTCCTGTTGAAATAGCAATAAAAATTCAAAATAACAGTCTTCTAAAAAATTTGATCATATCGCAAAAAAATCAAGAAATATACCGACTAAGATTTGAGTCCTAATTTTTTATTAATCTAAAATTGTGAGAAGAATCCCTTCAAGATTTTTATCAGTACAACTTTGTCTTAACAACGTGAAACTTAGGTATTCTATAATGTGATTTTTTATAGTAGAAATAATTCACACATTGCAGTTTAAGAAGCCGTACGTCGATTCAGGTGTTAATACCGGCGACTACTTGTTCGTTCTATAGACGCCTTCCCCTTCAAATAGGGAGGCGTTAAAAGTTACTGTCAGAGCCTGGAGAACAAGCTTTGTAAATCTTTCTATTATGCTATTTGCAGACTTACATCTTCAGATCTATATCGCCACATTCTCATCAGTTTTTATTCAATTAAATTACTGATAATTGATCAATTTCTGCCTCGTAATCAAATTTTGATAAAAAAAGAACTGATTGTTTCTTCGAACATGGTCAACTTTTCACATTATTACTGCCAGTTTAAATTGTACCTTGATTTCTGTGAGCCTTAGCGCGAACTTGTATCTCTCCCCAAACCTCATTTTCGGTTTCAGCTGAAGCCTTCTTATTATTAAAAATCTCATTATACAGAGTTTTAGTAACTGGCTAATCCTTAGTAAAATCCTCTATCGTCAAATTGCTTAAACAATTTACTGATCAATTAATGCAGGTTGTTCATAAGATTATTTCCAGGGCATGGCTTCATTTAGAAGTTGCTTACTGAGACGTAGCTCATGATAGACTTGGAGAGCTCTGGAACTTTTCTAAAGATGTTGTATCTTACTAATCAGGATTTTGAACTGGCGGCAGGTGAGGTCCAACTATTGATTCCATTATTAAGAGGGTGAGTGAAGATTAATGGTTCCCTAAAAGCAAGACAATTACTTTTATCTTCATAGATACTTCTCGACCTGCATATACTTTGGTGAAGGTCCATGCTCGTAGTCTATTGCAAAATTTATAACACAGGGTATCTCGTATCTCTTATCTCATTCACCGAACGTCTCCCAATGGTTTCAGCGATATACTCCGAGCAATGTCTTTAGTTTACCTTTTTCTCTCAGCTCTTATATTATCAGCGAGTTGAATTAGAGGGAGCAAAGTTGTTTCAGCTAGAGAAATAATCAGTATGTGTGGATTTATTTATTTGCAACCAAAAATTGATCAATTTTTAAAAATGATTGATTGAGCAGCTTTTTTTAAAAAATAGAGATAGTCAAAATATGAATATATTTATTCTTACCTTGTTGCATCGTATCTGAAATAACTGTCACGTGTCCAATTTTTCTTCCTGGCTTTGAGTCTTTCCCATACAAGTGAAGTCCTGCGCAAAGTATAGCTCTTGCCTTTTGAGCGAGAAGCTCATGCGATGTCTCTGAAAAACCTCCTAAAATATTGAGCATAATTGCAGCTGGAACTGTCATTGGTATTACGGGATCTGAAATGGAAGGAAATATTCCCAGGACCGATAAAAGCTGTGATTTGTATTGAGATATTGTTGGACATGCTTCAATAGTGTAGTGGCCAGAATTATGCGGGCGAGGTGCAATCTCGTTGACCACAAGATCACCTACTCATACGAATTACTAATGTAAATCATAGATAGTCTTTTCAAAATTTATGGAGCTAATTCTTATCATTCAGATCTGGTGTAGTTAAGACATACCGTTTCGTAGGAGAAATAACTCAACCCCGAATATTCCTCTGCCCCAAAGACTACCTACTGCCTTTCGTGCAAGCTCCATTGCATTCTGCCGGATATCATCTGAGATATTACGAGCTGGAGCATAAACTAAATGGCAAATATTATCTCGATGGATGGTTTCTACCACGGGGTAGACAGCAGTGGCTGCTCTTGCATCAGAAAATGTATCCTCTTCAAACTTAACTACCATTACTGCTAGCTCCATTTGAAAGTCTGCCCATTTCTCTGCGTATAAGTCCTTACTTCTTAGCACTTCCAGTGCTTCTTCAAAGTCGCCACTTTTTTTGACGATAAAGTTACCTTGCAGACACGAGTAAGCCATTTCCTTTCTTTAAATCTATTTTCTATAGATTTGAGGTAGCAACCAACCTTTTCCATCATATGCGTCTTTCCTTGACTTTAGCATGAACGGAAACCCGAATATCTGACCGACAGCCTGGAGATCCTCAATCGTTGAACCAATTGGTTTTGCTTCCACTGTTTGCACCTTGTGTGCTGTAAGGTGCTGTTTTTGTTCATACTTGTCTTGTATTATACGTATTGTTCGCCAACTTGGCTGGATCTGAACCCTTTTTATAGTTGAAGATCCATCTTCACCAATTATCTCTACCCCATTCTCTGCAATCTCTTCTAGGACATGAGTATTAACGTGTTCGCTCTCTACAGTTATAATATCGACCCGCCGGGCTAACTCTCGAATCTTCTCAGGATCTGTAAAGGAGCCATCGATATGAGTAAAGCGAGAATAGACTTGCTTTGCAGATGAGAACGGGGCATCAAGAATAATAATTTTGGCCCCCAATGAGTTAGCGGCTTCGCAAAGCATCCTGCCTAGTTGTCCCCCACCAAGAAGGCCTATAGTCTGATCCATGGTTCTAATCTAATTCTTTATCTCGTAAGGGCAGCTGTAAGAATAGATTGTATCTCTAATAAATGTATTACACAAGCGAGTTGGTCCCAAAAAAGAGTCGGACAGTATATCGTAATAAACGCCTAACTTATATCACCACAACTAATCTACCCTACTGTTGAAATCCTTTACATAATTAGCGAAGAATACGATTCCGTATAGCCTACATTTTTCTAAAAACAAAGGTGAGCTCTTATCAAGACATCTAATAAAATTAGACTCAGTAGAACATTATATTTAGAAATGGTTCGATTCTAAATGTAACGGATATAGATTGAATTAAGAAATGATATGAGAATATATGTATATAGTGACCGTCTTCAAGATGATTAGATAGATGACACCTTACTTAGAATTCTCTAAATATATGATTTTGTTAACTATCAGCCTGCTCAATCCAGTGATAAGAAGTCTCAATTCAACAGACCTTATTACATTCCTATGAAGGGTATTTCTATATTCTTAACACCTACGACTCTTAGTTAAGGAGGGAAAATATTCCTAATCATCCGAGCTGTTGAACAAGACTAAATTCAAAGGGCTTTGTCAGCATACGATATCTATCATTCCCGAAACACAATGTCTGCAAATTAGTGACTTTTCTTATTAAAGTGATTCTGTAACCAATCCTCATTAGCTCCTCCCTCAAAAGAATCAACAATTATTCAGCTCATCCTAGACTTAGATTCACGTGGAGTTTCATTTAATAAGGATTGAAGTTTAATTGACAACTACAGGCGACTGTTGGCGTTCAGCGATAAGCTTTGCCATTTCTAGCACTTCAGAAGGCCGAGGGGAAAATCTACTTAATTACGGAACAAGGAGAAGTTGAATGATCGTTGGTTCCTCTGAGGGAGAGAAGCGACAAAAATTGGACATAGAAAATCGTTGACAAGACAAACTTCTATAGAGCGCATCTGGGTAGCCCAAATATCTTTTCCTTCTTGAAAAAGGAAAGATAGTTACTATATCCACATTTTTCCTCAAGGATTTTTAATAATTGGTCTAAAGCGATGGCTACTGAGGGTTATAGTAATTCAAGATTATATGCAAACTCATAGCCTCTGACTGAGATAAGCTAATCTCTACTTATAGAGGCCAGTCTATAGGGAACACCCCCCAACATCATATACCGTATTAGGCACCAGGTAAATTATTAATTGTCACATTTGAAAAAGTCAGGCTGGAGCTGAACAGAAACTTTGTGCTTAGGGATCATCTTATGTTACTAAGTTTGTCTCCAGTTCTTAGTCTTGAATATCAGCAATCATGTCTCGGTAGCGTAGTCGCTTGTAGAAAAAATTTGCCATTATCTTCTCTGATGACATCTTCCAAAACTCACGCACAAATTTTGTAAACCTCAAAATCCAAACTTATAAATTCCAAGTCAAATCTTTAAAAGTTTTTTAAGCTATTAGTTTTAAAACAAAGTGTAAAATTACATCCTGTAATTATTAGGGGATTTTCAAATAGGCCCGCCTCAGTTCATCCGCAAAATAATTCATTTCCTAGGCTCATCATTTTTTGGAGTTCATCTAAAAGTATGGCTTCAGTCATTTTATGGTCATTAATTCACAGAAAATTCCAATTTATTCCCTCATGTTATAGGACACGTCTAGAGTTGAGACTCTTTTTGCATGCAACGTTTTATTGACTTGCACACAACCGATTCCTTTTTTTAAAAAAAAGTCGTATTTGGGCCCTGTCTTTTTCGATATTCATGACTGATGTATTTATCATCATTTTTCTTGAAAAAAAACCTCAATAAGTTACATAAAGACAAGTTTGTTTATAAATTGACCCTTCACCATCATAATCGTTTCGATATTCCAGTTGATGAATTACCACACTTAAAGTGTAGAAACAATTTTATCAAAGATGACCTTTTTGCTGTTGATTATCTTCAAGAATCCTCACATCATTTGATTGTGCTTGTTCAGGTCTCCATGTTGCTGTAAGACGTGTTTTGTTAGGGAAGTTATTTCAAGAAAAGAAGAGATTTACCTGAAAACTCATGTCTAACAAATGCTAGTGGATCATTGAATCCATCTGCACCCATTTGACTTACACTTGGACTAAAACTTGTAATTGGCAAGACGGCTACATCCCCAACCTTTTTTGCTGACTTCATTCCGGTGAAATCCTTCCATTTTATATTACCTGTGCTAGTAGTCATATTAAAATAGCGTTCATCATTAAAAAAATTGAATATGACATCAGTCCAAATTACTGAGCCTGTGAACTCGTGAATATTTTGGATATTTAAATTTGATAAGGAACCATTCTTTACTCTTTCAAGCGTGTTTTCGGTGATTCTTGCAATAACTTCACGGAGCACTGGATGTCCTGGTTTAGACTGAATGGTCCATTGACAGAAAAGGAATCGATTAAAATACTTAGAGATCCAATCTTCTCTATCAGGATCAGACCCAACACCTATGATGAGTCCAATTGCTTCTCTTGGGACAGATTCGGGCAACCATTCTATAGCACTCTTGACTACGTGTGTATCTATGTCGGCATATATACCACCTCGGGCGAAAAGAATCAAGTAACGAAAAAAGTCTGCCTTGAGAATTGCCAAAGGCAAAGAAGTGTACGCATCAAGGATTTCTGGAATACTAGCATAGAGGTGACGTAATAAATGTAAGGCAACTTGGTCTGTAATAACTTCATGAATGAACGAAGGGTGTAGCTCTGTCCAAGATGCTTCAGCAGGCCGGTAGCTCTCTTTAAACTCCCCCGAAGCAGGTGTAAATTTCCATGTCTGCCAGATATACGCGGGAAATCTTATTTCTAGATCGTAAGGGTATTGGTAAGTGAGCTTCTCCCGTAAAGAAGCATGAGATAGGTCTGCTAATGGTTTCTGAGAGCTCTTTTCACTGACAAAGACATGTCCGTCTGTCGACGGTGTTTCTGCTGAAGGAGTATGTGACTTATCGATAGAGAAAGTAGATAATGGCTTATAAGAGTGAGTGATGAAGTAGACGGTAATGATGAAGATCGTAGCTACAATGAGCGCCCGACGAAATGTTAACATTGCTGATAAGATATACCAAAAGACTTACTTGTTCGACCGGTGGGCCGAACAAGTTTTGCAAGTATTCCAGGAGGCAAAAGGTATAAATATAAATATGTAAAAATACAAAAGTCTAGAGAGGCAGCACAGCAAATGTGAGGGGCAAAATCTTGAATATTAGCACGAACATTTCTAAAAACAATCCAAGTCAGTGTATGTAGTATATGATTAATTAAAGATAAACGTACGTTGAGGTAAAAAACAGATACAAAAGCAAATGATTAAAAGCTATTAGTTATTTGGCCTACGACAAAAATGTATCATTATGTGGTCTCCTTTCACACGTTCCTCATACTCCGCTAAATACCTCAACAGCAATTGAATACAATAATGGCAGAGCGCACACTCAAATGTTATTACTTGTTGACATGCTTTCTCATAACACACACACTCATATGAAATTAGAGTTTATTATCATATATTTCTGGGCGCCAAGAAAATCATGGATACAAACCACGTCACTCTCAGACTATGACATTGGAAAAGATATCTGATAGAGAAATTTAGGCCGCTGCATATCAAAAATTGGATTAACTTCTTTCCAGAGTTTTTCTACAACTTAAGAAATCAAAGTCATAGTGTTGGTGCCGGATAATCAATTTAAGAATGAAGTTTTGTCGCAGCTAGAAATACTATTTGTTGAAGATACTTCTCGCTGATGCATTAAGTAAACAAGAATTCCTTATTTATTTTAGAACCAGATTTTAGAAATGAAATGCTTTATTATCAACCATAATTCCCAAAATCAGCTGCTGAACATAAAACAGCTCGAGAGATGTTCCCCTATAGATCTATAGAAGTTTCAAAAAAAGCCTGAAACACAAAAGTTAACGACCATCGATAGATTCCGATGACATGTATAACCTACACTGATAGAAATTATTATGTAGCATGAGAAGATCTGAATTCCAGCTGCACTAGAAATTTATGCTCAGGATAATGTAGAAGCACTAATAAACCTAACAAATTACAACTAAAACAAGTGTGGATCAAAAGTTCTCTGGAATAAACACAAACTAAGTACCTGAAGTTCTATTTGAACTTTACTCTATTGCAAGAGTTAAACCGAAATTCTAGGTTCTTCCGCTCCGTCCACTTTTGGGTTTCGCCAAAACGCCAAAATCAAGTAACTTATTTAACTGTAGCCACCACTCATATTCGAGAATTAGAATTTGTTACATTTTTTAAATGGAATCTGAACTATATAGTATGAAAATTTCAGACTAATTTGATATGATTAGGTGCAGATAGAGTGAATAGAAAGATGTGATTTTGACGGCGCTAACACAGATTTCTAGGATCAAAACTTGCAGTGACTAATGAAAACAACAATAGTAATTAATGCATTTGAGATTTTAGACTTAAGCTCATTAGTAATTTAGTGTTAAACATTAAATATATCTGACATGTCCGAAAAGAGGCAAAAGAAAGTCACTGAAATGATTTGGAGTGATACCCGTAGTTTAAATAGCCAAAACAATAGACAATCAGAATAGTATAAGAGAACAATGATAGGGAGAGGAGGTCACCTGATACAACGCTAACTTGTACCTGTTAACAAGTCAGATACTCACTAAATGCAGGTAGACGGAAACCCCCTTCATGCCACACAGAGAATAATTTGAAAACAATTTGCACTTAATTATCTTCCCTTTATCTTTCAACGCTCTTGGCTGCTCCCTTTGAGCAATGGCGGATGCTGACAGCGATGTCGACATGTCGCCCCCGACGACGCCTACGCGTACGTCGTCTACCTTCCCTCCCCTAACCTCCACTCCTACACAACGATCACGAACGCTACGGTTTGCCGATATTTATTCCTCTCAACATTCAACCTACGATCCAGAGGCCCCGTACAGCCCAGGAGACCCATTCATAGCATTCGAGAAAATCAAGCAAATCAAGGTTAACGGGAACATTTCGAAAGCCACGGAAAAAGCCTTCGATAAGGAACGTGAAGTGATAGCAAAACGCGAGCAAATTGCGGAAGAATACTCTCGCGCCTTGGATGAGGCAACTAGCTGTGTTCAAGAATTGGGACTTGGAAACGGCATCAGTCAGCTAGAGAAAGCATTGGCTCAAGTATTGAAACGGTTTGCTCGCGGAGATAACCTCTTCGGAATAGGAACAGATCATACTGGGCTCTCAGAGTCGATATACGCCACAAGGCAGGGACAAACAAGCAGTTCAAAGCCTTCTTACGCTGAGGCAATTAAGACTCACCTCCCTAACACTACTAAACCAAATCTGCCTCCAAAGCCTTGTACATCACTGCCGAATTTCACATCCCACACTCGCAAAATAGACAACAGAATTTTTGTTCGCCTCCCTGAGAACCACCCCTCTCGAGCACACCATGTTCATGCTGTCAAAGCAGCTCTTGTCAACAAATTAGGACCCGAGGGTGTTTTAGTGAAGACTATTCAAAAAGTCAAATCTGGACTAGCTATCGTCCCAGCGGACGGGAAACAAGCGGAGCAAATTCTCAAAAACTCACATGCAATCACGTCCGTCCTAGGGGGACAAGTGGAAAAAGCGGAAGAATGGTTTACTTATGTAATTGATCATGTACCCAGGAAGATACATTCACTTGATGGAACAGAATTTGAGATAACAGAAGAATCTGCCAAGAAAGAAGTTGAAGCTGTCACCGGTCAGGTACCTGTCAGAGTATCAT
>PEDP01000308.1:0-28528 GCA_002918395.1 Erysiphe pulchra | reverse complement strand
ATATCATGTAGATAGATTCTCTTAGATGTTTAAAAAAATAGACAGTATTACGGCCAGCTTACTTTGTTTTCAATGTTTTGGTGATAGCCCTTCACAGCAGCCCTTGATTCTACCATCTATAACACCAGCAATACCTATTAATAAATTGTGTAAACCTGATGCGTCATTAATTCCTTCAGAAGTGTTACCTATCGAATTAAATGAGAAACAGCCGTTGAGTGCAAATAAAAAGGATTTGAGTATATCTCTGGAAAAATCATCGGAATCTAAACCTTCTGCTGTACCAGCAATTTCTGATAAGCAATGGCCAGAGCTGTCAGTTAAGAATGATGGTTTGTTATCATCTTGGAAAGATATAACTGATGATCGAAGTGATTATGAAAATGAGAATGCATCATTAAGCCCATCTGAAAAGTCAGATCGTTTGGATTTGGAAGAAAGTGTTATAGAAGTTCATCGAAACGATGAATAATCCATCTTACCATATGAAGGTGTTGATGATGAGTTTAATGAATAGGGTGAATCTGGACCGGTTGTTTGACCCATTGAGTCAGAGGAGGAAGTCTATGACAGAATCATTACTGGATGGGATGAAGTGCCTCCAGTCGCAGGGCATAAACGTCGGCGTTCACCAGAGCCACAAATTGTTCATAGCCAACGCGGAAGACCAGTGAAGAAGTTAGATTACCGCAAACAACATCATGGGAAAGTTGTAAAAGCTGGTAGTGATCCTAAAGCATGGCCTGAGGCAATGAGTAACAGAGATGCGAAGCATTAGCAAAATGCCGCTAATAATGAATTTCAGTCATTTAAAGATACTGGAACAATTCGGACCATAAAGTCTAGCCAGCTCTCCAAGGGTCGTACAATTATGAAATGTAAATGGGTATTTAAGAAGAAATACTTAGCAGACGGTACGCTCGAAAAGTATAGAGCTCGATGCACCGTTAAAGGATTTACACAACGTTCCGGTATAGACTATAAAGAGACGTATGTAACAACACCAAGATCAAAAACAGGTCGAATTATGTTGGCATTAGCACATAGATTTGGGTGGCATAGATGCTAGGGTGATGTTCCAGCAGCATTCCTTGATCCTGACCTTGATGTTGATCTTTATATGGAACTACCTGAAGGGTTTAAAAGGGACGGTTATATAATTCACATTCGAAAGGAATTAGATGGACTAAAACAAGCCACAGCTCTTTGGTACGATGATGTGAAGACGTTTCTTACCAAACTAGGAATGTTCCCGACCACAACTAATGTGTGTCTTTATACAAATAAGGAGAGAGACTTCTTTTTCATAATACATGTTGATGGTTTTCAAGTGGTGGGACGAAATATTGGCAAGATCAAGACCTTGATCAAAGCTCTTCATAAGAAATATAAACTCAAGGAAGAGAAGACAGATCTCTTTCTAGGGATCCATATAAGTAACCTTGATAAATTCAATCTTAAACTTCCACAGGGTCAATTTGCGCGAAAATTACTTGAAAGACATGGTCTCGAGAATTGTAAGCCTGCGAACTCGTCATTAGAGCAATTAATGGAACCAAGCAGTTCTCAGTGCTCATTCAAGACTAAATCAGAGTTCAATTCGATGATAAGTGGGTTACAATACCTGGCCAATAATACTCGTCCAAAAATTGAAATCCACCTTACCCCGGGCTCAGAACCTGTTATAAATACAAGGTTACGAAGGGAATTAGAGTGATAGATACCTTAGAGAATAATGATCACGATAACATGATATGTAAAGTATAATACAAAAACTGATGGCGACACGGAAAGTAACCGAAGCCTTAAGGCAAAGAAATGGTCTACGAACAAATGAACTACATAGTCTACTTTTGAATTCGGATGCACTAGTATGGTGTAAGAACAATAAATGAACCGGATATTACAAACTCCTATGGATTGATAATGAAACTTGTAAAATCGGATTGCCAAGTGAGCTTACATCCTTCAGAACAACATCTGTCAAACCGTGCCTTCGCGAATCTTTCAGAGATATCAATATCGACATTAATGAATTTAACGATTTTAATGGCGAAAACAAATTCAATGAACATATTAATGAAAGTAATAGTTATCGAAGTGAGGTGGATGCGCAGAGATAAAAAGACAAGAATTGGAGTTGGATGTAGTGAGGAAAAGAGTTATCTTGGAACTTAGCAACGATGATGAAGAGTTATATTAGGATGGTTTTTATTTAATATATTCTATTATATTGAACAAGCTTGATAGTTACGGAACTACATACAGTTATTTATATGAGGTTTTACAATATCTAGACACTTGTTCAGAAGTTTTAATCATCATGACTATGTTCTACTAGAAAGTTCTGTGTGATGCTATTCACGAGTAAGTACAATACTCTGTTTTAGAATATTCCTGGTGTGTTTACCCCTTTTATCCCCTGTTATGAAACATGATGAAAGTTTCAACGAAACCAGATGTGGTTTGCGTTGCTTTCATGACACTTCCCCTCGCTTAGCACATCTGACATGGTTAGCAAGTCGACGATGAACAGATTTTATTAGACCTTTGGTTAAAAGATCTGCGAGGTTATTTGCTGATTGAACACGGAGTAATTCAAATTCGCCTTCATTATATTTTACACGAACAAAATGATAATGTACGTCTATGTGCTTGGAGCGATTATGAATGCGAGGGTTTCTAGCTAACTCTTGAGCTCCATTGTTGTCAGTGTAAAGTAGTGCTTCATAACTTTGAATTAATTGATCTAATCTACATTTGGTCCAGGTTGATTGTCGAGTAGCTTAAGACATAGCCATATATTCGGCCTCGATTGTAGAAAGTGCCACGGATCGCTGTTGCTTACTACTCCAGGATATAGTGGCATCGCCGAAACGAATTATATATCCAGACGTCGACCTCCTAGTGTGTGGATCATCCGCATATGATGCGTCAGCATAAACTTCTAGAAATTTGTTTGATTTGAAAGGGTAAAGTAAATCCCAATCTGAAGTTCCTGAAAGATAGCGCAGTGTTCTCTTTGCGGCTTTTAAGTGACCTTGGTTTGGACAAGATGAAAACTGGCTCAAAAGCGTAACTGTAAAAGCAAGATCTGGTCGACTTCCTATCACTAGGTACATAAGTGATCCGATGATGGCTTGATATTCTTTGATATTTTCGAGACAGTCCTCTTCACATCCTTTTAAGAGAGTAATGTTCAGATCAAGTGGAGTGCTAACTTTGTGAGCATTTTCAAAACCAAATCGGGAAAGAACTTTCTTTGCATAAAATTGTTGGGAGAGTCGAATTCCATTTTCTGCTAATTTAATCTCTAGGCCCAATACATAACTCGCGTTTCCCAAATCTTTACAAGCAAAATCTCTTTCAATTGATAACTTCAAGTTTTCGCGAAATGAATTATCTGGTCCGAAGATTAACATGTCGTCAACACATATCGAAACATAGGCATTTTTTGTTTGATGAACGAAGACGCATGGATCAAAAGTGGTGATTTCAAATCCTTTTTGTTGAAGGGATGTTGAAATACAAGCGTACCATTCACGGCCCGATTGTTTAAGACCATATATGCACTTACGAAGTAAAGCACATTTTCCAGAAGTGCGGAATCCCGGAGGAAGTTCCATAAAGATTTCCTCTTTTAAGGTGCCGTATAAGTAAGCGGAATTTACATCCATCTGTTGGGGTATCCATTTATTTTGAGATGCGATTCTAAGAAGTATTCTCAAACTATCATACCGTGCGACAGGTGCAAAGGTTTCATCAAAATCGTGACCAGGAGGTTGGCTAAATCCTTGAGGTATTATTATGCTGTTCTATATTTGGTACAGTTGGAGGGTTCTCCCTCTGGTTTGATTGAAATTGATTAGGTGTAGAAGTATTATAACGATCTGGCTCGGGTTGTGGGGATATTTTGTTGCTAGTGCAAGTATCTGGAGAGTTTGATTGGTGGGGTGATGTCGGGTCTGAAAATATTGAATTAGCATTTGACCAGTAGCTAGTTGTGAGTTGGCGTTCTATGCTGCTTAAATCATCGCCGAGCATAATATCTTCATTGAAGGTTGCATGTGGGGTAAAGCTTTCAACTCATTTCCAGCCTTGGGATGGTGTCCAATGGGGGTGGTATATATGAAAATTTTTAGTATTCTTCCGGAACCCTACGAACCAGCCAATACTAGCTTTTGGTTCAAATTTGCTTGGTTTTGGGTCAATCAGCTTGTATGCACGGCATCCAAAACGTGGAACAATTGATAAATCCACTTGATTAGTATGTGGTTGATTTAAACCTTGCATGAAGTCAATAAGTGGAGTTTTCTTTGTTAGCATATTATATAATCTGTTAGTAATAAAACACGCATGCTCGATTGCCCGTGGCCAGTAAATGGCTGGCATGCGGGCATCAATTAACATCGATCGTGCTTTTACAAGTACGACTTTATTTGCCGATTCTGCGATACCATTCTGCTCTGGTGTATGTGGGGCGGATAGATCGGTTCGAATGCCGTGTTGATCACAAAATGATTTTATGAGACTAAATTCAGTTCCACCATCTTTGAAAACTAACTACACGTACCATTTTACCGTACTGGTGCTGTTGCGCTTTGGCCCATTCTATAAGTAGGTATGTGGTGTGCTTTCGTATCAGTCTTGCAATGGGTAGATCTTGGTGGTTTAAACTTCTTTTGACGAGTGTAGTCATATCAGTGTTAGGTACAATTCCACCGATTCTTTGCAGTCTACCTGCTGAGATTATTGTAGACGGTGATTGTGGGGAAAAAAGAGATCCGCGAAGATCAAAATAGATATCCCCGATTAAAATGCGTGCTGTTCCTTGCTTTGCCAGCGAAGTATTACCTATAGCTTGATTGAATCTAATAGGACTTCGACGAGTATGCATGGAACGGAACAGATTGTTACTTGGAACAAAATGGTGCGAAGCACCTGTACCATAGATTGCAATGATTGAATTCTGAGCAGCTGCTGTAGCAGCTATGACTACATCATCCATACTTGCGTCTGAGTCATTATCTATACCAGTCATGACGTTGGCTTTTTTATTTCGATCGTCTTTACCAAGACTTTTCCTTGCTAACCACTTTTCGCCTGCAGGTCCAACTGCCAATTGAGGGTGTTGTTTAAAACATTTCCTATTCTTATGACGATGTCTACATTTTTTACAGTAGTCATTTGGTCCATCTCCTCCGCCGGTATTATGCGCAGCCATAGTTGGGTTACTATTTACAAAATCTAATGTTGGAGCTCATGGCTGTCAACTACACGAATTGTTGACATCATGGTTTCCAGCGAGGTGTACGAATTTTCATCCGTACATGCTCTCAGATCTCTCCAATTACTGAGCCACGACACGTGTTTGGTACCCAACACAAATATTGCAACTGCTTGCCCTTTAGTTACGTGGTATTCTGTGTCAGTAGTGGCATGCAGATTATCAGCAACTTCGTTAAGGGAATGCAAATTGGCCTGAAATTTGTTAATATAGTCATCTGTATTTGATACAAAATTTGTTTTTAAGGTCTCCAATGCAAACGCGTAGGGCGCTGTTGCAGTTTCTTTTCTGGTATCAACGATGCTATTATAAAGTTGTTGAGCCGTCATGTGTTCATGGGTGCGTGGGCACATGCTTGAATCTAGACGGTTAATAATGATATTTTTAGCAGAAATCTCACCAAGAGTCCAAACCTCCAGATTGCGAAAGTGAGCGTCAAGAATTGTTTGAAAGTTTGGATCATTATGATTCAGACCTTCGGTAGGGTCCTCAGCCATATTTACTGGCCGGATACCTGGGTAACTATGAAACACGTGACCTATAACGTTATTCTTTGCGAGTTTGGCTTGCAATCCACTTTTCCACTTTGCTAAGAGAACTCCTTGGGTAAGAACAATTTTAGAATTGTCACGAAGTGGTTGAGGATACATTGTGGTTAGATTTTAATCCTATATGCGCATATTATTAGCGTGTGTTGAATTAATGCGTGGTATTGCGCCCGGGCTCATAACCTGTTTTACCAGGTATATGATATGGGAAACATACTTGCTCGAATTAGCTGATGATTCCATTCGTTGTTGGGCTACAGCCATTGCCACTTGTTCATATTCAAGAGCTTCAATGAGACGTTTGACAAAGTTGTATGCTTGGATTTTTGGTGTTGAGAGATTTTTTATTGGTATTTGTATTTTTTGTATAGGCTCTACATTATAGCCGTGCGAAAGAAAAAAAAAAGCTAAGACAGATTGCTGTATTTCTATTATTTAAAGCAAGCATAGCGGAGGGTAGCATTGATGGCCACTCGTATTGAGAATAAGATATAAAAGCTCTTAAATACGCCATTACTTCTTGGTTCATCCGCTCCGTACTGCCATCAGTTTGGGGATGAAAAGAAGTTGACAATCGTTGTTTTATATTAATCAACTTATAAAGGTTTGACCAGAAATCACCAACCCAGTTTCAGCCACGGTCTGAGGTTAAATAGTTCGGAAAGCCATGGAATCGATAGTGAGAATTAACAAAAAATTTTGCACATTCTTCTGCCGCCATTGAATTGGTAGCTTCAAGTGTGCAACTTTTTAGTAGTCTATCTGTGATCACCATTAAGTATCGAGGCTCTTTGGCATATTTTGCAGGTAGATCTGTCATAAAATCTATTGATAATTCTGAGTGGAAACGGTTTGGAATAGATAGAGGCAAGAGTAAGCCTTTCTTTCTTTCTCTCTATACATGTAACCTTCCACAAGTATCACAATTCCAACAAAATATTCTTACCATTGTTGAAGATCCTGGCCAATAAGAATTTCTGTACAAGATAGCATATGTACTATCACGGCCTGGGTGTACAGTAATATATGAGTCATGAGTCTTCTGTGTTAGCGCTGTTTGGAGAGGTTCATGATTAGGAATCCAAACACGTTTTCTAAAGCGAAGGACACCTCTTTCATCGAAATCACATTCAGAAATGGCAATTTTGATTTTTAATTTTAAGGGGAAGGTCCTAAGTTCATTTTTAACTGCTTGATAAATAACTTTGAAGTCACTATCTTGAATACAGCCTTCATTCCATAAGTATTGTAACTTAGTATCCGTAAAGATTTGGTTTCCGTTCGGAATTAAATCAGTTGAAATATTTTGAGAAACATTTTTCGAGGTACTTTTGTTAGCAACTCTGGTTTGAAGAATTTTTGGAGGCTCTAGATTTGACTTAATCCATGAGTTTTTTTAGCAATTGCATTTCGCGAAATTTTAGTCGTTCGTCATTTATATTTTGAGGCATATCTTGAGTTCTTCTTGAAAGTGCATCGGGTCTGGCGGAGTTTTTGCCTGCTCGGAACCTTATTTCAAAATTAAATTGAGAAAGTGTTTGACTCCAGCATACTTGTCGTTCGGACAATTTTTTACTCGTTATAAAATATTGCAAATTTTTATGATCGGAGAGGACTACAAAAGTGTCTTTCAATCCTACAAGCTCACCCCGCCATACTTCAAGAGCAGATATAATGGCAAGTACCCTCATTTCTACTTCATTATAATTCCTTTTTTGATACGTATTTTATATGAATCTTATTCATTCCTGTTATCTTCGTATCGCCCGCCCTCTGATTCTAAGATTTTGTCGAACGTTCTAAAAACTGGTCTTACTGGGAGAGATGATGTACTTCTATTGAGTTGTTTACTTCTAGCTATCCCCCTGGTTCCGTCATCGATGTTCCAGTCTACCCGGCTTGATGCATTCGACACTCTAAGTGAGCTACTTCTTCCATCCGAGACCCTATCATAAATAGAAACTTCATTAGATCATGAAATCTATCTGTCTCTACTGTACCCACCATAAAGGTCTTTGTCGCTTGATTGTTTTGAAGGTAAATAATTTTGCTTTTATCATCTCTGTCCGAATTTGAGCTCCACGTTAATAATTGCTGGAGCCTGGGTAAAAAAGATGATAAACTCTCATCTCTAAACTGTTTACAGGCATTTAAAAGGTTTTCAGCAGTTTTTTCTGAATTCCGGTCCCTATACAGCTCTTCCATTCCCGTTAATAGTCCTGGGGCATCCGAGGTTTTTCTCTCAGTCATCATCTCTTCAAGTCGTCCAATTATAAGTCCTTTGGCAATTTCTGTTACAGCATGGCTAAAAAGTTGCATAAAAAAGTTCGATTTTTGAAGGATCCCCTTCTCAACTACGTCTCGATCGTAGATATATAAGAGTAGACTGTAAATAGTGCGCCACTCATTGGGATTGCTATGATCATAAGCGGTTAACCACTTAAGTTCTTTTTTACCTTTGGAATGTTTTTAGAACGTGTAACAAGATGAGAAGACTTCACAGATGAGCGTTCAGATAGTTTTGATGGCTCTTCATTTTATTGTCTTCATGATAAATTCATGATTGGTGATATCATTTGCATCATATCAATACACATAGCGTTCATTTGACGTCGGTTTTCTAAATCTCTTTCTTCTGATTTTTTTATTAACTCTCTTGTTTCTTAAACCGTGGTTGAACGGCTCTGCTCATCGACTGACGTTTCGTGCTCTTCCATTTGTGCCATCTCAATTCCTTTTCTTTTTTCTGCTAAATTTTGATTTTCTTCTTCTCCCACCGTTTTGAAAGACTTTTCGTTGCTTGTGTCTTGTGATCGTAATAGACAAGTTCCTTCAGTTGATAAAGATGGTTGGCATCTACTAATTGGAGTAGTCCTTAGCACGATTCTCAGAAAGACAACTTTTGTATAATTAATCTAACTGTGTCAGCTAAAACGCGTACTCTGTAGTGCTATGAAGATGAATTTGCCTAAAAGTTTATGGTTAAAATTATGGAGAATTCGAGTTAATGTAAACGAGTAACACGAAGTATGCTGGCTTCAGAGATATATGGGATGGTTGAAGGTATAGACATGGGAATATCTTAATTCCTCGTCACCGTCAGTTTTATGCAAATCCAACACTTTCATTTCAAAATTTTTGCCACCATCTCTATGTCCATCGACCGCTGAAAAATTATACAGCTCTTTTCAATATATGCTAGACTGATAATAACAATTATATTTCTCAACAACGAAGTTTTTTATTCGGCAGACACATGAGTTTATTCGTTGCTAATTTTTTTTGCAGATGAGTCCACCCCCACCTTCAAAACCTCGATTCAAACAATTACTCAGAGGTCAAAACATCTTAGTAACTTGAAGAATTAAAGAATATCAAATAAAAATTAAAGATTCTGTTCAAATTTATGGGCTCCATAAAGCTGGTTAGGGGTCGGATTTTAGCGTGGTATACCATTCGGGGCCCTTCTCTCGAATAGAGTCTGGGTAGCCTGGGGACCTCTCCCCCCTTACTTGAGACACGAGATAGTTGATTCGGATCCAACTGGCTCAACCTCATTTCGCGCGGTGGTTATATACAGGATGGTGGAGGCATGTCTGGATAATTCGATGTATATAGTTTCCTTGAATGGATGTTAACGGATGTGATTGTACTTCGTAGCAGCATCTACAAATGGAATCTGAGGTATGAGGGTACCTAATGAAAATGTTGAATCATCTAACATGCAAATAAACACTATCTCTGTGTCATAGTCTCAGGGCTGCATTTACACAATAAATGATTTATAAAATTCCGAGTGCGAGGAGGAGCTGAGGGATGACTGGGATATAAAAAATGACGACTAGGATTAATGTAAAAGCTGACTAATACTATGATTTAATTGATTTGTTTGGTGAGTTTGAAAGCTGATTGAGATCTGAAAATTAGGGCTGTCGCAGGGACAGATCGTTGGCTAGAGATGCTTTCTCAAGTCTCAAGCCGTAAAACAAGTAAAAAAAGTTGGTTTTTATCCTGCAAGTGAGATTAAAACAGGGCTAGTTTCGCTCTAAATTCTAAATTGCTTTTCTGAGTGCACGATTAGTTCGAAATTTATTTTTTCCCACAATACATATTTTAGCGTTTTCACTTATTTACTGCTCGGCACAGTAAGTTATTTCTTGTGTACGAGTACTGGAGATCATAAGTATTTCTTCGATGTGATCTATATTTTTTGAGAAGACCAGAGTTGAAACGCCTTACGATACCATCACAAGGCTATAGCTAAGGCTGACGAAATCAGGGGTCAACAAGCTATTAGGTATTACAAGGCGGAGCTAGGCGAAATATGTGATGTCACTACTGATCTTAATGAAGATCACGGTAGAAGTTTTGAAATCATTACATCATTCTAGATCATAGCCTTGTATATATATCATACGTTGTCCTTGATGTAAAAAGACATAGGAACAATTTAAATCATATCTTTTCAATCTTTAAGAACCAACATCCAAGATTTTAAGGGTCAACGGCGTTAGAAAAGCATAAAACAAGACATGCTAGAAATTTCCAGTGTATGTTAATTTTAACCAAAAAATGCAGAATTTATTGGGTTTTCTACTCTTACACTCTAGTGTAGATCATGGTCGAGAAGCCAAAGCTTCCCCTTCGTAGAACAATTGGATTAACTTCTGCTGCTGCTCACAATACTATTCAAATTTTGGTGGAATCTATTCAGAGCGTAGAAACGAGGTAGGAGTAACATGGAGGAGCTGTTTGCTTGCTTCAGCAATTTAAAGCTCAAAATATTCTTGGTTGATGGGAAATTATCCCTTACCACGCATTATAAGTTCCATTGCACATAAACAAAGTTCTTTTTAACTAAAGAAATCGTGTCTTATAGGTGGGGGAAGCTCATTTTAAGCGCCAACAGAAATATACCACAATCTTCAGACTAGGGGACATCCTGGAGTCAAACGCGCTACCCAATACCAAATCTACTATACATGGCACCTAGAAAATCGAAAGTATTGGTGACATCATGATGATAAGTTCATATCAGCGGCAAAATTTCTTGATGAAGCTACCGATAGATTTTGTAACCAAAGATCTTCCTTCGATGGGCAACTTTAGTGCTTTGGGTATTTACAATGAAGACCCCATGATTACACTCGCGCAGAAAAATTAATAACTTTTAATTGATTCCACCTATGGGACTAAACATGCGGGAATGGAACTTATTTCTGTTTTAGCTGAGCTTTATAAGATAGAAATTCCTCCGTCATATCATTTAGTCGAGAAACGCGAGTCGACGGCAACTTCTACTGGGTCCATACAATCCGGAACTGCAACATAGATTCCCGTTCAGTTCCTAAGGCCATTTCTCAATGCGGGCTTTTACCCGTCCTTCATTGGGTGTGATGAAGATGAGACTGGGATAAATGCGATAAAACAAGTTTGGTCAACAGTCAAGATCTAACTTTGCTTTTGGTATGCTAAGCGTACCATTAGAATAAAGAGTAAGGACTTTTGCAAGGCAGACTTGATTCTTTTCTCAAACAGACAAAAAATATTAAATTTTCTGCTATATGCAATGATTTAGCCAGATTATTTTCTGCTTGTAAAAGATTTCGGTGAGCTGGATGGGAACTAATTGATTGGCTTGGAGGGTGGTTGTGTTCGCCATATTCCTTACCAGGCCTATATCTTAGCTCCCATTGTGTATCCGCACTTTCAACAGCTTTAATTGAGAACTGACAACAACCTGTCTTCTGGTTAGCTGTTTTGATGCTTGCGGTCCCGAGTGCTGGTTCTTGGTTCTTGGATGTTTTTTGGGGGGTACTTTTCCGGAACGATCACAATTGTAGATTATTCTAGCTCGTACACCATTTCAAATCTACTTAGATCGCACGACACGAAATTCATGTAAGTGCTGTAATACCCACGCTTGAATCGAAGTCTATAACTCATTTACTGAGTTAAATACGGCTTCTAGAGGCAATGGCATGGATGTAAGAGATGAAGAAGATTCTAGGTTTTTCTGATATGGACTGGGCAATAGCAGGAGAAGAAAGGAAATTTTTTTTGCAATCTAATTGTATTGCGTAATGTTACTATCGTTGTAATTATCTTGTTTCATCTTTCTCATTATTAACTGTTTACATTAATTAATTATTTACAGATACTAACGTTGCTAGGCAACTAAATTTGAATTCGCTGACTAATAAATTTTGAGTTTACATCATCGGATAAGTTTACTGCCACTCCAGATATGAGTTATCCCGCGGGGTATCCGTATGAACACCCATTTGGATATAGATTCATTAGTAAGCTAGAGAGTAGAAATAGATTTATTCAACCACCGCCATAACCCCTTTCACTTACTTCTGCAGTAATTATTGTGAATTAATCTGTAAAATCAACAAATAACAATTCATCTTTTTTCATTGCCCCTAGAATTCTCCCTTTACATACCGGTCATTACTGTTATAGATACCAAGAAAAAAATATACAACAACTTTTTAGAATCCACCAAAAAGTATCTCAAACAAAACTCTTGCATTGAAGCAATGGCCAAAGTTCCTTCAGTTAAAGAAAAAAATATATATTTACAAAAAAAAATTTAATCACCTCCTTTGCTTATATTTAACCTCACCAGAGAGATTTGACTTCCTTCATTTCATTTTTTTCTCCTAATTGATTTTTTAAATTTGACCCGAAATTTGCCCTAAAACTTGTTTTTGAATCCTCAGTGACGATATATTTTTCGGAGCTATAATCGTAAGGAAAAGGGTCACTAAACGGTCCTTGATTCGGACTAAGAGGTTGATCGATATATGATGTTGAATTTGATGCTTGAGAGCGTATTTCTGTCGGTGAATAGTATTTCAAATCTTCCATGTTATTCCGGACCCGAACAACTTGAGCTTTCCCTTGCGTAGCTTCGCTAGCACGACTTAAAAACGTCGATCCAATACTGAATGCCGGACTAGGCATTCCGGTATCACTGTAGTGGTCGAAGCTTGGTAGGGGGGGGATATTTCCTTCCATAGTGCCCGTAGATTTTACACTAACCACAGCTGCCTTTCCACGGATTCCTCTTTGGGCTGATATTGATGAAATTACAGCGTTGTTACCATATATAGTTGATGCAACACTATTTCTGCCTAACGATGTTTGGCTTGACATAGTTGAATATGTGGAGTCCCGTAGATCACTAGGCATAAAAAAATGTTCTTGTTCAAAGCTAGGAGTGCTTCCATAATTTGATGTTAATGCTAGTGGGATTGGAGGAACAGGTGGTACTAAGAATACTGGGGATGTCGGGTCGGATCGATTAGAAGTGCCGGGAATATATGCGATTTGAATAATATTTGAAGCACGAGTAAATACAGTAGATGCCAACGAGGCAACCGTATGCGTTGATGCTCGGGTATTTCTTGTCATGAAAGAATTCTCAGTTCCACCTGAATCGTCCGAGTCTTCTCCCCAGTTATGCTCTTGGTATAATGATCGTTTGGACTTGATGCAGTTTCGCCATATTAGATATATAATGATAGAAATAGTAAGAACCCCAGCGATTACACCACCCGCAATTGCTCCTGCCTCATGGGAGCCACTGCTTGATGATTTCGAAACTGTATTTATCGTTACTGGAGCTGCTGTTTGCGCAACACAAACAGTTCTCTGACATTCATCGCAAGTAGGAGCAAGTAGTGAACATATTTCCCCTTCAGCACACACTGGACAGGCTGGTGAGCCAAACTGATCGCATCCTTCAACGCATCTCCGAGAAAAATAGTTGATAGGCACTAGAGCTATTTAATAAAAGAATTAGAAACATAGGATAAGAAGGACTTACTAGATCTATGGAGCAAATAGTGTTCCTAAAAATAATTCCTCTAATTGAAAAAGGTCTTTTTGAAGTTCTCGAAATAAATATAAATGAATGATAGGCTTTCCAAAGGTGCATAGAGTCAGAGATACAATAGATTGATGGGTAGTCCAGCCTTTCCCTATTGTACAAATCCACACTCTGCTGGAATTATTAATTGAAAATTTACATGTATACTTGTATATAATTAAACGAGATGGTGTAGATAAATTCAATTTTGTAAATTTAGTGTTATAGTCATTAACAAAACTTTGGATGGGAGCACGAAATGCCAGGCGTCGATCGCGGTAAAGAAAGTGTTGCACGAGCATAATTAAGATTCTGGTTGTGAATTTTGAATTTTGATTTTAACTCTGAGCATTATTAATAGGTTTCAAAAATCAAGAATATGCAGGGCTATGCACGTGAGCCTATTGTCAATCCTTAAGTGCAAACTGGCCCGAAGATAAGGAAAAGTCCATCAAGGATTAATAGACCCGCATTCACGTGCACGAATCCCAGCCGCATGATACATCGGAAATTAAAAATTATTAATCAGCTCTTACTCATCCCTTCTTCATCAACTGAATATTAACTATACATAAGTGCGCTGGCAAGCCTAATTGAAATGGTTCATAATAGTTAAATTGAAAAACTGACAAACAAAATTACAGTAAACTAGCTCATCAATTCGCTACGTGGTGAAGCTCAAGATTGGCTAACTGATAAGCCATTTTCCTAATTAATAAATTTTTAGCAAAGCCTGCTACGCCGAAGTAGAGATGACAGACGGGAAGTTTTGTAGATTCTATCCTGAACCGGATAATACAGAACAGAATACTTCAGAAAAGCATCCATGATTAAGATTTATTCGGGAGCAGGGATCATGGTAGGCCTAGACAGATATAAATAGGCACTAGCAGGGCTATATTAGTGCTAAATTCTTTTTCAGTCTTTTTGAGCTCAGGATTTGAACATGGGGCCCTGGCAAATTCGCTTATCCTTTATCTGTGCTCATCGGTACGCACGGGCCAGTTAGACTTTCACTCCACTTTAAGTGCCTTGTAATTTTGCGATCGTTTAAGGGAATGAATATACCATCTGTAATCAATCAAAATAGTAATACTAATTAATCTGTTATCATGATCATGGAGAAATTCAGAGAATTAAAGTCATCCATGGGCAAGTTAGCATGGAGTAAATTAAGTAAGCATAATTTGTAGATACACGATCACCATGGTCTTCGACCTGAGAATTCGAGCCACGCACGACATAATAAAACAAGGTAATCTAATCAATCCCCGGATGAGGCCATGAGGCTAGTGATCTGATCTAAGTTTGAAGTCTTCGGGAACTTCAGCTGAACCGTGGGATCATGTGACTTACGCCTTAGTCAAAGCACATTTACTTGATGCTACAAGAGATTTATGCAACATTTTAGTCAATGAAAAGCAGTTAGTTCATCGGATCCTGTGGGAGTTTTTTTCTCTATTTCAAGAACCAGCCGAAATGAAAGAGTCATTTTTCCACATCAACTAGACCATTGAGAGTATTGGAATAAGCACATAGAAAATTAATTAACTGTACCTACCGTCTGTAGAACGAGGGAACAACTGACAATTGTTAATGATTTTGCTCACCCAGGGCAGTAGTGAGCGAGCGAAGATCTTCACTAGGAAACCCTTTTTTTTTCCTTTTTTTCCCTACTCAACTTGAACAAACAAAATCGGCCGGCCTAGAATACTCATGATGAAAATGTAGACAGATTACATGAAGGAGCGAGATGACAAAATTTTAAACCCCTCCCTCTTGCATCATTCAAATCAACGTCGCATTAATTTCCATGGGCTTTCGTTTTCGCAATGATAAAATTGCATGAGACTTAAGCTAAAGGGACATGTTATTTACCCCCCACAAGAAAATTATTCGACGCCCCGGGAATGGAGAAGTCTAGATTCAATGTTGGTCATCCCTTTAAAGGTAGGCGGTAATTTACCACGTTATCAATACGACCAGTTACCTTTCCACTCTGCTCTCATGGAGAAAACGGCTTGTACATACGTTATGCGAGCATACAAAGATTGGATGAAGGTCGTTAATGATCAGCTCGTTTTCCGTTCATAACCCTAAAATCCCTTGGGCAAGGTTCGTAAATTTACAAACCTTAACCCGCAAATACACTTTACTGTCACATGACCTCTATGACATACCTGAGCTTTTAATCCATACGGCTTGACGAGCGATAATCGACGCGAGATTTCCACCTGAACTCCACCGTAACTCTAAATATTCAAATTTGCAAACTCCTTTTACAAACATATTTTAGATAAATTCAAAAAATGGATTCCTTTTAGTATTGCTAAAATAGTTTCTCCCAACGCGCCCTAAATAAATTCTCCGTAAATAAAAAAGGCAAACTAGTAAGGGCTTGCTTAAGGTATTCAAAAAAGTGAAAACAGCCATCCAACAATACTTGAGATAATTTTTTATTTGTGATCAGAGGTTGAAACTGAACAGTATTAAAACACTCTATCATTTACAACATTGAAAATAAACTGATTTTGATTTATAATAGTCTCAAACAACCAAATTAATCATTAGGTACGTGATATCATGGATGAGTTACCTGTGAATTTTGGACCAAAGCTAGTAGGATCTGAAAATGGCACATTCGATAAATCTGAAGTCAACGAGGCTACAGTTCTACTGGCTAGATCTATTGGCAAACAATGGCTTTTGGTTAAGAAAACGAAGCACTAATTCGCGATGCCTTACAAGTTCTTTCAAGTGTGTACCATGATTAAGCTATCTTCACGTTAAATTTTTCGTTGAAAAGGCGCTATAACGACCAAATGGAGTGCTTTCTTTGCGGCTGTAGGCTTATTCTAAAGTCGCCGTTTGATTACCAAGTGCTTACTTTGAAAATGAATTATGACTTTCATAGTCTCTATATAGAAATTCGTCCCCTTGAAGACATTCTTTAAAAGAGAGCCAAAGCCGTTTCCAATCGTCTTCTAATATTTTTCAGAATATTCAGGAAATGAGGCTTTGGACTTGTAGTACAGTCATAAGTATATTGTTTTTTTGGCCCAAGTTAAGCAAGAAGAAAAGAAAACGACATGTAAATCAATTAGTTTCTGCAGGCCTGCTCCTAGAGGAAAAGGCCGAAGATTACTTGCAACTAAAAATTTCTTGTGGATAAATATCACAGACTAGTATTTTACATCTTAACTACTATATCTTGGGTCGTGCAAAAGATCAGAGATCTAGTAATTGATACCACATTTGGTACAGGAAAGGGCCTATTTGCTTTGTTTGCCAAGATTGATGGATCTGTAGTTCCGCTGGCTTATTCTTTTGTAGAGAAATCAGTGTCATCTGACACCATACTTTCTATACACTGGGAAAGATGACACAAATTCTTGACCAATTCATAAGAAATTAACTAAATGTGGGCTTCAACCCATTTTTTTTCGGATTTGAAAAAGACAACTCCGAGTTAATAGCTATCCAGTAAGTCAGGCCACAAGCTAAATTTCAATTATACGTTTGGCACCCAAAACGTGCGATTCACACCAAGTCAAGGAACTCGGATAGAGCAGACTCGATAGTAAATTACTCATCATTCAACGTAAAAATCTTAATTCCTGACCTCGAAATATAGAAGGGATCTTATTTCTAAAATCGATCTTCACAGGAGCACATGTCAGTGACAACATAGTGTGCTTTGGGGCTTAGGTAGATAGAGTTCCAAAGAGCTAAAACTAATCGCAAGCTTGGAAACTTTCAATGCTAGTCGAGAAACGTTGCGTTCGATGGTTTGTCTCCATAGCCGAGATAGAGATCTTGCTAACTTCAGCCGTCATTTTAATGCTTATTCACAAATTCGAGATATGAAAGGTACCTTCCGATTACCAGAAATTATTTATATTGAGTGTGCAATCGAAATATACGCTTGGTGTAAATCTAGAAACTATTTCAGATTCTGGGCCTACTTGAACGTGAATTGGTACAGTTCAGGGCAATGGGCATTCTGAGCTCGCTCAAATTCTCCATGAGAAATTTCCGTCCTAATGATATTAATTATTGTTAAATTGCACTGGCGTTGATTGAAGCGAGACTCACTATATCATTTTTCTAGACGCCAGATCGATTCAGTCGTTTGGGGCCCTATTAATCTGACAGGACCTTGACAAGATGGAAGCAATCCAAGATGGTAATCTTCGAAAGGCAGTTACTAGCTAGTAGAAGAAATTTTCAAGCCAGGTTGCAGATATCAAAAATATTCGAAAATATTGTACTAACGCTGTATCCTGCACGTCTGATTGTGAAGCATTTCTCTTGAGCGGGTTTTTCTGTTAACATATTCTTTACTGCTATCAGGAATTGGATAATCCTAAGTTTTTCTTTTGCACTGTTAAATCCCTGAATCTGAAAGTGTCAGAGAACTCAAAGACACGTTAGAAGAAGATAAACTTGCGAAGACGGACGATGAGCCAACTCTCCTTAGTGGGACAACAAAAAATTTCGTCTCGTTCCTGGCATTCATAACCAACGAAATGCGAACCATCACCAACTAATTGTAAGTATTTTATTTAGGTAGCCTACCTTATATTACATACTAGAAAATTTATGGTACACCTACAATTCTACTAAGCTACATGAATCAATGAATTCAAATTAATATTATGGCATTTTGTTAAGTACAGAAATTATTGCTAATTTTTGTAACTGTTGATAATACGTTGTTGCTGAGTGTCAAATACACCAGAGAAGTTCGATGTAAGTAGATTTTAAGATATCTCAATGGAGTTTTAGAAGCCACTCGCGCATTAATTAATTCTAAAATTTCAGAGGAAAGATGGATATTCGTGAAAGGTATATGATATAAATGGTGTTGTTTTAAAATAAGAGCTCGGTCTCTGAGACGCGACTTCAATTTTGGCCTGCTATTACATCCAAACCGATCAATTTTACTCCTGTCTCGCCACCTGGTCGATGGAGGCTTTCCCGAGTGTATTTTGTTTTGACAGCAGTAGAAGTAACATGTTGTGCCAGAATAAGATCTAGTCGCTATACATCTTAATCGGAAGCCAACTAATGACCAATACACCTCGCAAGCCGTCTTATGGATTGCTTCACAGTCATCTGATTAGAGTCGTCTAATTCTACTGCATTGAAATAAGACATAACAGGTACAAGCAACTTATCTAAATCAAATATATACTTGATATCAAGTATGTTGGGTTGAGACTAATTCAATGCTATATTAGCAACATCTTTATTTTAACGTAGTACGTAGCGGGTGATCCCAAGACCTGAGCTCATAAAAAAGGTTATCCCATAGATCTGGTGATTCATAGGAATCTAATGATCGCTTCTTAGTATGCCATGAGCAGATAATATTTACCTTGCCTTTCTTATTTACACGGATATCCTCAAAGGAACAACTTTTCGTACAGAATTTAGTTATTGATTGAATTTTTTTTTATTTTTGGTAACAACAAATTTGAAGATTTCGTAAGTAATGAAGCAATAAAGATACAATGGAGAATCAAAAATATCTACTAGCGCATGTAACCCTAAAATCTCGGCTAGCTAATCACGTGACCTTTTTTTCGCCCGTAAAGGTCCTACCGGATAAGCCATTAACGACATGTGATGTTTCAGGATTTGTTGCTAAGATGAATCATCTACAAGATTGTCCAGAGCGTTTAAAATGGAATGGGGGTGAGACCCGTAGAGCGACTTTTTAATTTCTCCACTAAAATTTTAATTCTTGGGCGGAAATATACGATGCTCCCTCGTAGCCTAGTGTGTGCGTCTGTCCAACAAAATTATTGCCTTTTACTCACTGTAAGCACAGCAACCCTCCAGCGTGATGCCTGTCCTGTCCCCCCCACTCCCATAGTATCAAGCGACCCACTAAAATCACAGCGACTAGGGTGCTGCACATCCCAACTCTGTGTACCATGTACCACCTAATAATATAGCGCCCATACGCTATTTATTCTTCGTCTCCAGATGGTAAAGGAAAAAATTACCACCGATCATAATATCTAACGCCTTACGAGATATTTTTTTTTAATTTTTTTTTCGAGCTAGTAAATTCGGTTGAATAAGGCTAGGCTAGGCTTGGTAGATGAGATGAGTCAGTTGCATTTCTCTAAGTGTGGAGTTCATGCTAGAATTTCAGACTTGGTATTTCTCGGTATGTAATTTAAATTTTATCAGTAATCAGTGAAGAATCTCCTTTGGAATCTTGGGGTGAGTTACGATCGAAATAGTGAATTATCGAAGTAGAAAAAATATAATATACGAAGTTTAATCTTTTCAACTCATTTTTAGAAAACTACTACGTTTTTCTTCGGAGCAATTTCCCTCTCCCACTAGGAACTTTTGAGCGTGATAAGATAAAATCTAAGAATGACACATGAAACAGTCTCAAGCATCTCCCCCAAAAAAGGATGGAATAAGCTTGGCTACATAGCCTGTGGCCATACCTAGTTATTGGCCACTCTACCCAAACCAGCTTTAGGAACTCAAACAGTGATATTTCTACGAATAATGATTACAATTTCCATTTAATACACATTGAGCTAAGAGTAAGTGCTAAGTACTGCTTCGTCTTCTGATACCTTTTTTACCTCGTCTTCTTCTGGATGGCTTTTGTAGACCTGTTAGCTCTTCTCTGCATTCGGTAAGGCATCTAATTGTAGCTAGTAATTCTTTGACATGCACATCATAATTAAATTGCGTTGGTTCTAACTTTTTCGAATAATAGGCTACAGGACACAATTTCTTTGATGCATCGTATTTAGATAAACAATCCCCAGTTGCCCATCCTGATGCATCTGTCTCTAAAACCGTGATTCGATCTTCATGCCACATTTTTAGGACTGGAGAAGAGGTCAACCGGGTGTTTAGAAGCTCGAACGCATTTTGTTGGTCATTGCGCCATTTAAAAGGAGTTCCTTTTTTTGTCAAGGTTGTCAGAGGACTTGCTATAGTTGCAAAATCTGCTATAAATTAACGGTAAAAATTAGCAAAACCGAGAAAACTCCTAATCCTTTTAATGTTTGAAGGAGTTTCCCAAGATTGATTAGCCTGAATTTTGTCCGGGTCAACTTTAATACCCTCGCCACATTTTATAATGGACCCTAGATTTTAATTTCTTTAGTTCCAAATTCAGCTTTCTTTTGATCCAGTTTCAAGGCTGCGCTTGATAATCGTTGGAGTACTTGATTTACTTTAATCCAATGATTTGATGAGTCGCTATCCAAAAAAATTACAACATCATCCAGATATGCTGCGCAAAAATCTCAAAGGTAATCACCAAGAACACTGTTTATCTAGCGTTGAAATGCTACAGGCGCCTCAGCAAATCCAAAAGGTGCTACCAGCCATTCATAGGCTCCGAAACGAGTTCTAAAAGCTGTTTTCCATTCGTCTCCTTTAGCTATCCGGAGTCTATGTAATACAGATCGGACATCAACTTTAGAAATCCAATTAGCACGGACCGTTAAACGTTTCTATTATCAATGGCAATGGGTATCTGTCGCGTTCTGTCACTACATTGAGCGCTCGGTAATCAACGCAGAACCTCAGCCCACCTCCGGGTTTCTTGACAAATAGTACCGGAGCTTTTCCAGGGAGCTTCTGGCACAGATCAAATTCTTTTCCGTAAAACTAAAAATTCTTCTCTTGACATCCCATATAAGGGTCCCCATGGAACTTCAGCATCTCTTCCTTGTTCATCCTTTTTAAAAATAATTTTAGTATCCACACCCAGGCGATGAGGAGAGAGTATATTGATGCTTTGTGGATTGTCGTTCATAAAAATATAAAAATGATGACAAATATCTGGAGGAAGATTTTGCTCAAATTCTTGACGAGTTACAGCTGGGTTTGTTTGAAGTGCCTTTGTAACGTCATTTATTAAGACTGCACCTACACAAAAGTCTCTGGGCCTTCCTTTATTGAAAATTGTGTTAAATTTGGCTTCCCTAATTAACTCGCAATAGCTAGGGTGAACATGTGCTATTTGCTTCTGTATTTTTCTAAGATTATCTTCATACTAACAGCTTTCTCGCACAATTAGTCCATTTCTCCTGGTACCAATTCTAATACATCGGCGTTTTGAAAAATACATGTCATTTTTATTTTGCATCTAAGCTTTCTCAAGGACAATAGGATAAGCTAGGTGGGGCGTGACGTAGCCCCACACTTTTTCATGGCGACCGTCGATGTCATGTCTGCGCACGCTATTTTGGAGATTTTAATTGAATGCTTTCCATCTGCAAGTAGTAAAGATCGTTCTGTTATTTTATGAACTTCTAAGTTATAATTGCGCACAAGGTTTTCATCAATTACAGAATAACAAAGGCAGCCAGTATCAATTAATGATTTTGTATATAAAGAATTCTTTATTAAACAATCTACCATAAAAGGGGTACTATGCATATCCTTTAATATTTCCCGTGGGATAATTTCTTTAACCGATAAAACTATGTTTGCTCCCCTGGGCGCAACTTTGCTCAGGGTTTGTCGTTTTCCGACTCGCAAATTTTTAAAGTCATCAGAATCACTGTCTTTATCTACTACTGCGTTGAGTCCAAAATTTGGTCGCTGTGCTGGTCGGAATATGCGGCAATCTTTGGTAAGATGTCCTTTTAATTCGCACCTCATACAAACCCCGCTCTCGCGTAGGCGTTTAAAATCTTTTCTTTGGACGCCATTTTGCACAGGGCTTCAACTTAAGATCCCTTTGGTTTTTATACTTGTGGCTACTTGATCCGACAATGCTGATGCTACTATTATCATTCTTAATTAATTCAGCAATAGCTGCCAGAAGGCCAGAGTTGGTACCTCCCATGATAGTGTCACTATCCACATCTACCTCGGGCGCCTTGTAGGGTATTCGCACAATTCCACATTTAACAGAGCCGAGTTTGGTGGCAGTCTGCGTTGTCCCTTTGGGTCTGTGTCATCGAAACTCTTCAGCTCTGTGGCGATCTCCTTCACCTCGAATACCCAAGCAGTAGAATTTTCTGGGTGAGGTAATTTCAGTTCCAAGAGGGAACGCCTAAGACGACGATTCAAGGACCCCTTGAGTAGCATTGTTTGGTGTCGCAACGTGTGCGTCGCTATTTCTCCGCTTTGTGCTACTTTAAACTCAAATTCTCTTAGGTAATACATGAAATACTGGTGTTGACCTTGCTCCATGTTTTCAAGGGTTTCCAAAGCTGCTTGTTGCGCTTGATTATCTTGGAACTCGTTCCGAAAACACGTTAGAAGTTCACGCCAGCTAAATCTTCCAGTTGCCTTCCTCTCCTTGAACAAACCCTCTACTCTGTATTTAAACCATGTTAATTTTAAATAATTTCCTTTGAATAAAACTAGGCACTGGAGCTTAGTCCCAATAACTTAGATGGTATCAATTATGGAAACCCACTCGCGATTTTCAGGAGACTTCACTGGCTTCCGCTTTTGTAGAGCTTGCAATTACCTGAGTATTAGAGAAAACTCCAAGAGCGATTCCAGTTTCATTTATATACCAGATATCCTGGTGCGTTACACACAGCTCAACCTGAGTTCATTCAAAGTGCTCCAAAAAGGCTTGAAAAGTTTCCAATTTAGCTGCTGTTGCTCTAAATATCTCACAATTCAGACCAACAGTAGATGCGATGCGTGGATTACGTGCAATGAAATGGAGTACCCAACGTTGACCAAGAGTCTCGTGGTCGCCATTCATATGAAGGATTCGGGTAGCCATCTCTCAGACCTGGAGATGAGAAGACGGCTGAACATATGAATCCTTATTAAAAATATACAGTCTATTAAAAACTCTTCTTGCTCTTTAGTTTGTCGCTGCTGTTGTTGATGAGCTTTTGTATGGAGAATTTGACAATTGTTTCGCGCCTGAAGGGTTGATCGAGGAATATCGTAAGCCTCGGTAGCTTTCTGTATACTTTTAAAAATACTAGTATTAAAATCATTGATAGCAGATTGTACGAATGATCTGCGAGCATCCATTTTGGTTCTGATGGCTTTTTGGAGATTTAAATGGTTTTGTGTAAAAAGGCCAATAATTGGGTGTGTCTACTCTTGTTGTAGGATATTGAATGTGAATCATTATTTTGCACATCATTTCTCGATTCTGAAATTAAAGTGGGTATTTGGTATTTGGCAAGGTATATTACGTATGATCGACATTACCCCAGCTAGCTTGAAAATCTTACATTCAGGAGCCTTAGGCATTCAAGTTTATACATTTTCATCAATGGCAGACCTTCCTCCACATTCTCCTCACTCAAAATCGTCACTGTTTTTACAACTATCAAAATTATCGCTGAGATATTTCGCTTCATCGACTCCATCTATTTCATTCATCTATCTCAGTCATACCACAGTACGTTGTCTCACTAAAGACTCGGTTGGATGTTCTGGGGCTCGTTTTTTGGACGACAAAAGGGGCCTTTCTTGTTCTGGGAGAAGGAATTGGGCTCTATTATTGCAGCCGGCCACTCTGAGAGGATAGCCCCTCAAAATGAAATCGTGGCCTCATAGGAGCCTGGGCTACTCGTGATGCAGGACAAAGCTCCTCCCCACAAAGCAGGACTGACGATGCTTGAGTTCGAGAGAAGAAACATCTCTCCGATCGAATGGCTACCGTACTCTCCGGACCTTAACCCACTTGAAAGTGTGTGAGGCTACATGAAAGACTCTATAAATAGTCATCATTCACAGGTAACATTAGGGAGGTGGCAGTCTTTACAGGAGTTTCGGGCCATCGTGAGCGAGGCATGGGACATGGGGTTCAATGAGGATGATTTGGAGCATCTGATAGAATCAATGTCCCGAAGAGACAGCTGTGTATGAAGCAGAAGGAGGTTATGTAAATTATTAATTAGATTTGGTCGCAGCTTACGAAATGCATTAATTTATTTCCTAAATGAATAATATATTTTATTCGAGAATAACCTCACTTCACAAGAATTTCGTCCAAAAATTCCCTCTTACAAATTCAAGGTTTTCTAGGAAGATTCATGCCGGCTCAAGTTAGTAAAACTCAGTATACCCTGTAAATATCATATTTTAGCGCCGATTCACAATATTTATCCTGTAGGCAGAGTATAGTGTATCATGGGTGGTTATGAACGGTGGGATAACACAGGGGAAAAGGGGAATTTTATGGTGAGAACTGCCGGGTATTCCGGGCCAATACTTTATACATCAACTAGCACCAAGACTAGTAGGGATGTTATCCCTGAAGCGAGGCACTGCCCCACATTTCACAATCTAACCATGCAGCTCTGTATTATTTTCTAGCGATCACTATTTTCATCATACGCACACTCGCCAGTATTATCGCCGTCACCTCTCTTCCCTGATTAATTTTAAAATTATTAGAATACAATATTTTGCCGGTAAGACCAATGCTACTCTAAGCCGATGCCAGCAGCAGCGAGTCAAAAAAATTATCACTACTTTGATAATTTACTTTATCGCCAGAGCTGGCGGGTAAGATGTTCTGAGGAGGAGCTTGTCTACTAAGCCGGTAGTAATTTTTTTTGAAATAAATCTATTTTCACAAACTCACTCTTTTGTAACCTGCAAGAGACATTTTTGAGATCACAACAACACTGTTAGACCTGTCCCTTATAGTAATGGCTTGTTGGCAACACACTGAAGTTTCCTTACCATGGCGTGCCTAGGTTTGAATTTAGCACGGATTGAATCTGTGAGGTCACTTGCGATAGCATTGCCTACTTGACTCTCTGTATGAGGGATAAACTTGATAGGTTGAGGGTGACTTTGGTAGGATTAGTCTTGTCTGCTTGAGACTCGCTGGCAACGTCGTCTAAGGGACTGTAATAGCGAATAGCGTTTTACGCTATAGGAGAAAGAATCTTTCTTCGTAACCTATGGCTAGAATAGAAGGATATAGGTAATCTTACTTGTTACAAAATTGATCATTGTGAGTTCACTGTAAGGGTTTTTATTAATTAACAATAGGCTATTCTTCCTCTAACTTATGAAGTCCTTAGTGCTATATCACCATCAATATTTGTCCACCTAAGTTTTTGAAAACGTAAATAATTATCGCATTCAATTTTGTATCACATAGTCAATTTTTAGGAAATTAGAAGATTGAAAACGGTATTATTAAACTTTCAAACTTGTTGATGTAAACTTTAAAAACACCTTATTCTCTTCATGCAGCTATAAATTCCCAGATTCTCTATTTTCGCTGAGAAAACTCTGTTAAATTTAGACTTGATATTAGAAAACTCCATTAAAGTTTGAAAGATAAACATATACCAACTGATTTTGATGTTGGGCTCCAAAGTTGATGATAGAAATTTAGTAATTTTGACGAGGTTTGTGATAATTGATTCCCACGCAACTTTTTCTTGCGCAAAGTTGATTAGGAATTAAAAGTCAAGTCTGGCTTTCCCTAATTTATTATCACAGTATTTCTTATATTGCTATTTACTATTTGGATTTGCATCGTCGACATGCAATTTGATCTTGACCTTGACACTGACACTGACACTGATATTCATATTCATATTGATATTGATATTGGAATTAAAATTTTTTTTAAAAAAATATATACAAAAAAAGTAATTAGTCTTGTGAAATCTTATTAGAGCAATAGAGGTTTAAGAAAGAGGGCTATCTAGATAACGGAGATTGCTTCGTGTCCCAAGATTTACTCTTTCGTAGGCAACAAGCCCGCTGCCAAAGCACGATTAATCTTTCCACAAATTAAAAACATGATTTGAGCAGATTAAAAAACTCCGAGTAGTATCCTTTTTGTTTGGTCAAGTAAGATGGGAAATTTTGACAGTAGAATAGATACATTCTATCAGTTATGAAATTTCCATACATCTAAATGTAGTTATCGCGGATGTACTTCGTTTAAATTGCTCATAGAATATGATATCGAGGGGTCCGATTATTTTCAAGTACCCTTTTTAGTATGACCTAGCACAATTGAAGCCCTACCCGTCCAAGTTATCTAACGGATCATTCTCATGTCCTAGTATTTAAACAATACTCCTTACAGATCTTAGTTTTTTTCATACTGATATGGACTAGAGCCTGTGCCCTGACTCTTGAGGTTGTATTTTGCTGATTACAACCGAATAAATGACTCTGCCTGGTTAAATTACACACCCGATTGTTAAGTTGGTAGGTAGAATGTAATTTTCTTTTTCATAACCATTGAGTCAAAGTCCAGTCTTAAGTTAGAAGGCTTTCAAACGTTTTTTCGGATGTGATTTAAATTATTATGCTTAAGCATACAAAGAAAATCATCCAGAATCCTTTAATTAATCGTGAGTACTTGAAATTTCAGGATTGGGTACTTGAATATCCAGCTAATTTCAGTGATTAGCTTCTTTTAAACGTACTTCAACATTCAGTTAATTACATACGGTCATATATCCGGTTCTTCGAAGTGGTAAAGCCTTTGGGATGGCACCTGTCCCAGATCTGCCCTTCAATTTTTTTTCCATATCTTGATTCCAATCCTCAAGCAGCATTTCAACACGACGTAATCTTTCTTTAATATTCGCTAGACCGGCATCTTCCCATAACCAACCAGTCAAAACAGACAAAATACCATCGACAATATTTCTGAGGCCTAATGGGTTAAATGCTGGAATTAATTCTTTATTTAAAATTTCCAAGAGGTGGCGGAATTCTTGTTCGGTTACACCTGCGGTGTCGAGAACCTCGGGATAAAGATTTGAGAATGTTGGTGCTAAATCACCTTGGAGCATCCAATCACGCTGAATTCTAATGACACGTGTAGAACTAAATAATGGAGAGGAGATTGGTACATGAGGATTTAGATGAGGGTAGCACGGATGTTGAGGACCCCATTCTTCTCGATTATGTTCTCCATTTTCAGAGCCAATAATAGATGAGCCATCGGAGAGCATTGGGGAAGGAATAGAGCCGAATCCTGCGGGAGTAGTTGATCTCTCACTTTGGTTCGCATATTGGAGCACCGATGTAGAGTTATTACTTTCAGAATATCGTGGATGTAATCCACTTTCGAGATCTGCCATGATACTATTAATTGCTGTAAATTTCGATAGGATAAATATTGTTGTTGCAGACGAAATACCCCTCCTTCTTCTTATACTAACTGCTGTGGCAGTTTTTGAAATTCTTCCGGAGTCTGTTTTCTTTTTTCTTTCTTCTTTCCTTTTGAGTCTTAGAATTATGCCTATTGAAACTTCATGCTCGTTATGGGTGTGATCGAGGCTAGATTGTAAAGGACTCTCGAATAGTGCGAAACTCACAGATCCGTTCGCGAGATCTTTTTATCTTTCCAATCGATGCCTAGAAACGGTCCTGGCCCGAATCGATATTGCATCTGTTATGTTAATTTTGCGAAAATCGCCCCTGCTTTCATTTTTCAGGGATCTCGAATCACCCTGCACTTCCTAATTATTTTTGGTCTTGGCAAAAATGAGCATTTCATAATCTTGTGAACAATTACTCCATTTTCAAGAAAAAATGAACTGTCGTTGCCCTTATTGAATGTTGATCGGCCTCCTTTCGAGCAAGGATTATTAGTTTGTGAATTGAAAATACTACCTACTTACTTTCAACCGCCTGTGTATCCCATAAATACTCAAACTAGCAGTTCAAAAAATTGACTGCTTCAGCTACATAGCTACTCAAAAAATCTACTTTAATGACTCAAAAAGCTCAGGAACAGTGTGTGAGGGTTACAACCCTTGCCTTAAACTCGGGCTCGAGGCCCTCGCTTATTATACCCTGGTCCTTGTATTATTTAGTATTCAGCAAGGGGTAGCAAAT